>CAUYON010004861.1:0-17155 GCA_963573935.1 Arctocebus calabarensis | reverse complement strand
CAGAGTCTCACTTTGTTGCCCACACAGCTCACAGCAACTATCAGCTCCTGGGCTTAGGCGGTTCTCTTGCCTCAGCCTCCTGAGTAGCTGGGACTACAGGTGCCCGCCACAAGGCCTGGCTATTTTTCTGTTTTGCAGTTCCACCGAGGCTGGGTTTGAAGCCACCACCTTTGGTATATGGGGCTGGTGCCCTTCTCCATGAGCCACAGATGCCGCCTGAAAAACTTTTCTTTCTCTGTTGAATTGACTTGACACTTGGTTGAAAATCAATTGACCCGCTCGGTGCCTGTGGCTCAGCGGGCTAAGGCACCAGCCACGTACACCTAAGCTGGCAGGTTTGAATCCAGCCCGGCCCGCCAAACAACAATGACGGCTGCAACCAAAAAAAAAATGGCTGGACGTTGTGGCGGGCGCCTGTAGTCCCAGCTACTTGGGAGGCAGAGACTCGCTTGAGCCCAGGAATTGGAGGTTGCTGTGAGCTGTGATGCCACAGCACTCTACCCAGGGTGACAGCTTGAGGCTCTGTCTCAAAAAAAAAGAAAAGAAAGAAAATCAATTGACCACAAAAGGGTGAGTTTATTTCTGGATTCTCCATTCTACGCTATTGGGAGAATGGACATATTCATAACATTGAGGCTTTTTTTTTTCTTTTAGAGGCAAGAGTCTCACTTTGTCACCCTCAGTAGAGTGCCATGGTGTCACAGCTCACAGCAACCTCCAGCTCTTGGGCTTAGGCGATTCTCTTGCCTCAGCCTCCCAAGTACTGGCACCTACCACAATACCCGGCTATTTTCTTTGTTGCAGTTTGGCCGGGGCCAGGTTTGAAACCGCACTCTCCATATATGGGGCTGGCACCTTACTCACTGAGCCACAGGCACCGCCCAACATTGAGGCTTTTAATTTATGAATGTTCTGTCATATCCCAATATATTTGGGTCTTTTAAAATTTCTCTCAGCAATATATTGTTGTTTTAGTGTAGAGGTTTCTTACATATCTTTTGCTAAATGTCATCCTATATAGTTGATGGGTTTTGATGTTATTATAAATAACATATGCAAAACTTTTAGTTTTCAATTCTTTTATTATTTTTTTCTTTTGTAGAGACAGAGTCTCACTCTATCGTTCTCGGTAGTGCTGCGGTGTCACACAGCTCACAGCAACCTCCAACTCCTGGGCTTAGGTGATTCTCTTGCCTTAGCCTTCCAACTTGATGGGACTACAGGTACCCACCACAATGCCCAGCTATTTTTCTGTTGGATTTTGGCCTGAGCTGGGTTTGAACCTGCCGCCCTGTGTATATGGGGCCGGCACCCTACCCACTGAGCCACAAGCACCGCCCTAGTTTTCAATTCTTTATTGTTAATATAGAGGGATGCAATTAATTTTCGTATTTATGGACGTATTGTACTCATTGACCTCTCATGACGCAAACTTGCTGTATTCACTTATAAAATCTAGTAGTTGGCAGGACATGGTGGCTCACACCTATAATCCTAGCACTCTGGGGGGCCAAGGCGGGTGGATAGCTGGAGCTCATGAGTTTCAGACCAGTCTGAGCAAAAAGAGAGACTCTATCTCTACTAAAAATAGAAAAAAATGAGGCAAGAAGATCACTTGAATCCAAGAGTTGGAGGTTGCTGTGAGCTAAGTCACCAGGACACTCTACCCAGGGTGAAGCTTGAGACTCTATCTCAAAAAAATAAATAAATAAAATAAAATCTAGTAGTTATTTTGTAGATTCCATAAGGTTTTCCATGGACACATCAAACTGCTTGCAAATATTGACAGTTTCAGTTCTTTCTTACCTAACTCTATGCTCTTTATTTCTTCTTCATGTCTCTAACTTGAATAAAACTGGTAAGAGCAGATATCCTTGCTCTGTCCCCAAACTTAGTGAGAAATGCTTTAGTATTTCACTACTAAATATGATACTAGCTGTAGGTTTTTATAGTTGTTTTTAATCAGTTTATACAAAAAAAATTTTTTTTTTTTTGAGACAGAGCCTCAAGCTGTCACCCTGGAGAGAGTGCTGTAGCATCACAGCTCACAGCAACCTCCAATTCCTGGGCTCAAGCGATTCTCCTACCTCCTCCTCCCAAGTAGCTGGGACTACAGGCGCCTGCCAAAATGCCCTGCTATTTTTGGTTGCAGCTGTCATTGTTGTTTGGCGGGCCCAGGCTGGATTCGAACCCTCCAGCTCAGGTGTATAAGGCTGGCGCCTTAGCAGCTTGAGCCACAGGCGCAGAGCCTAAGCAAGTTTCTTTCTCTTAGTTTGCCAAATCATTGATATATTAAATTTTGAATTTAAGAGTATTGAATTTTGTCAGATCTTTTTTCTTTTTCTTTTTTTTTTTTTTGCAGTTTTTGATGGGGCCCGGGTGTGAACCTTCCATCTCTGGTATATGGGGCCAGCACCCTACTCCTTGAGCCACAGGTGCCGCCCAAGATCCTTTTTCTGTTTTATTGAGGTTTCGTTGTCAGGGTTATACTAGACTCAAAAAACAAGTTGTAAAGCATTTCTCTCTTTTATTTTTCTGTTTGGTTTTTTTTTTTTTCTTTTTTTGAGACAGAATCTCACTATATCGCCCTTGGAGAGTGCCGTGGCATCACAGCTAACAGCAACTTCCAACTCTTAGGTGATTCTCTTGCCTCAGTCTCCCAAGTAGCTGGGACTACAGGCGCCCGCCACAATACCCTGCTATTTTTCAGTTGTAGTTGTCATTGTTGTTTGGCAGGCCCAGGCTGGATTTGAAGCCGCCAGCTCTGGTGTATGTGTCTGGTGCTCTAGCCGCTAAGCTACAGGCGCCGAGCCTGCCCAGTTATTTTTAGAGACAGAGTCTGGTTCTTGCTTAGGATGGTCTGAACCCTTGAGCTCAGGCAATCCACCCACCTCAGCCTCCCACGAGTGCTGGGGTTACAGGCGTGAGCCACTGCATTTGGCCTTCTTTTATTTTTCTGAAAGAGTTTGTGTAGCACTAGTGTTATTTTTCTCTAAAAAAAAATTTTTTTTAAGAGACGGTGTTTCACTTTCTTGCCCTCGGTAGAGTGCCTTGGCCTCTCACAGCTCACAGCAACCTCCAACTCCTGGGCTTAGGTGATTCTCTTGCCTCAGCCTCCCGAGTAGCTGGGACTACAGGCGTCCGCCACAACGCCCGGCTAGTTTTTTGTTGCAGTTTGGCCAGGGTCGGGTTTGAACCTGCCACCCTTGGTATATGAGGCTGACGCTCTAGTCACTGAGCCACAGGCACCGCCCTCTTTCTTAAATTTTTGATAGAATTCACCAGTGAAGTCACCTGGGCCTGGAGATTTGTGTGTGGCTGTGTATGTAGAGTTCAATATATATAATAAATATGAAGCTACTTAAGTTTTAAAATTTCTCTTTGTGTCAGTTTTGATGTTATGTTTTTGAAGGAATCTGTCATTTTATCTAGGTTGTTGAATATACTGGCATAAAGTTGTTTATAAGATCCTCTTATTATTTGTTTAATATGTATAAAATCTGTATAAGTAAAAAGAATAGTCCTGCAATCAATGGGAGTTGGGAGAAGAGCTCCAAGAATCTTTCTAATGGGAGATTCTATAGGATTAATAACCTGTCATGAAATCAGAGACAGTACAGATCTTCTCTGGAATCTTTTACTTCTAGATTTCTTAGTTTTTCAGGTACAGGTCAAAAAAAAAGGAATAGTGTTCTCACCTGTAATATCTTTTCCTTTATTTCATCTTCCTTTCCCTCTTTCCTTGCTCCAATTTTTTGCTCTATTGCAAATAAAACTACAGTGGCAATTTGAATTTGTGTTGGTTGGCTCGGCGCCTGTGGCTCAACAGGCTAAGGCGCCAGCCACGTACACCTGAGCTGGCGGGTTCAAATCCAGCCTGGGCCCGCCAAACAACAATGACGGCTGCAACCAAAAAATAGCCGGGCGTTGTGGCACGTGCCTGTAGTCCCAGCTACTTGGGAGGCAGAGGCAGGAGACTCACTTGAGGCCAGGAATTGGAGGTTGCTGTGAGCTGTAATGCTGTGACAGCTTGAGGCTCTGTCTCAAAAAAAAAAAAGAATTTGTGTTGGTAATTTGAATGCAGTTATTCCCTTAGCAACAAAAAACTTATTTGTGATTCAGACTTTGGAATTTTAAAAATCTCAGAGGTCTAATTAGTACATTTTTCCTTGAGCAAGGCATTTCCAACCAATATGATGATAATTTAATAGAACTTTAAAAGAGTGAGTTAAGATTATTTCACCACAGCAAGTACACAAGACATTGATTATAAATTTATAAAAATTTGTAAGGAGAAAATGCCTCGGCTGAGGGCAGATACAATGGTTCCTCCAACCCAGCAAGTCCAGTGCGGGGGAAATACTCACTGCAGGAAAGACTGCCCCTCTCGACAATTCCCTGACCATTTCAGCCCAATAACAGGCATTGCTCAATATTAGAAAGGTCTCATTCCTGGGTGGTACGGGCATAGGGGGTCAGGTCCTTCTCCCTGGCCACCTGCCCCCACCCCCTCCACACACACACACACAGAGCAGTGTTTTGCACTGTTTCTTCTCCAAATTATCAAATTATCCAGTGGTCAAAAGGTATTTGGTCCCATCCAGTCTCTCTCAGTTTGTGGTAGGACTAATTTGTTAATGGGGCTCCAGAAGGAAAGTGCCTAATGTTTCTTCTAATTGGACATGACTGCCTCAGAATGACTGCGGCTGCCAGCCAGTGCTCACTGTCCACAGGCTGGATAATAAGCTTCTGCCACTGGGCCCTCGGTCCTGACCAGGACCATCTGCTGTAATGAACTTGGAAGGCTCATTGTAGATTTCAAGAGAGGAAAAGAGAGAGAAAAGCACAGTCCAGTTCTTGTCAGGGGGCTCAATTATGGCTTCTGTCAGCTTAACAAAAGAAATTCAGAAAAGCAAGGATAGGAAGGAGCGGGAGGGAGCCGGCGAGGAAGGGTGGGTTGTGGGGGAGTGGGGATAGCAGAGCCAGACTGAGATTCCTTCAGGACTAAGGTTTCTGGAAGGAGAAGCTCAGAGCTCACCATAATAGGGATCCAGTTCCCCACATCCAAATGTGAGCTCTGCACCAGGGTCAGAGTTGATGCATGTCACTGGTCTGAGGGTACAAGCTTCCCCGTGCTTGCCACAAATCTCTGTCACTGGCACTCACAGAGGAAAGGTTCACATGCACATCTGACCATTGTTCTTTTTTGTGAGACAGAGTCTCACTATGTCACCTTCAGTAGAGTGCAATGACGTCACAGCTACAGCAACCTCAAACTCTTGGGCTTAAGTGATTCTCCTGCCTCAGCCTCCCAAGTAGCTGGGACTACAGTTGCCCACCACAATACCTGGGTTTTTTTTCTTTTTCTAGTTGTCATTGTTGTTCAGCTGGCCCGGGTTGGGTTTGAACCTGCCAGCCCCAGTGCATGTGGTCAGCGCCATAGCCACCGTGCTACGGGCAGTGAACCACGCCCGACTATTTTTTAGAGATGATGTCTTGCTCTTTCTCTTGCTCAGGCTGGTCTCAAACTCCTAAACTCAAGCAATTCACCCACCTCGGCCTCCCAGAGTGCTAGGATTATAAGCACAAGCCACAAAGCCCGGCCCCTGCTTTGGAATATTCTATCATATAAGTGCAGCACAACTTATGTGTTCAATTACTGATGGGTGTTTGGGCTATCATCATTTGTTGGTTATTACAAAAGATGCTTCCAGGGATATTCTTTGTTTGTTTGTTTGTTTTGTGCTGTGGGTAGAGTACCATGGCATCCTAGCTCACAGCAACCTCAAACTCTCAGGCTCAGGTAATCCCCTTGCCTCAGCCTCCTAAGTAGCTGGGACTATAGGCACCTGCTACAAGGTCTGGCAAGGTTTTTGGTTTTGTTTTCTTAGTAGTACAGGAGCTTGCTCTTGCTCAGTCTGGTCTTGAACTCCTGAGCTCAAGCAATCCACCTGCCCCAGCCTCCCAGAGTGCTAGGATTACAGGTGTGCACCACCACGCCTGGTCTCTAGGGATATTCTTGCTGCTCAGAACGTATGTCTCCAGAAAATATAACTAGGAGAGAAACTGCTTAGTGATAAGCCTCCCAGAGAGAATTTGACAAGACAGGCTATTGAGTTATTGTAGATAGCTGAGGAAGAGACTGCTTCTCAGAAACGTATCTGTATGATAACCAGCCTCCAAGATACCCCTAAGGACTTCATGACTTTCTATAGTCTTCCTATACTGTGTCAGGAATTGTCTGGGTGGCAGAAGCCATGGTCTGTGACTTGCAAGGCTAGATCATAAAAGACATGGTGGCTTCTTCTTTGCTCTCGTGGGTCACTCCCAGGGGAAGCCAGCTGCCGGGTCTCAAAGATGCTCATGCAGCTCTGCAAAGAAGCTCAGACGGCAAGGAGCTGCGGCCTCTAGTCGATGTGAATGAACCCTCTTAGCGTCGCCAACCCTTCACTTGACTGCCGTCCTGTCATCAGACTTCAACCTCCTGAGAAACACAAAGCCAGAGTTATCCAGCCCCTGGACTCTTGATTCTCAGAAAATGTATGTGATAATAAATGTTTGTTGTTTTAAGCTACTATGGTTTGGGATAATTTGTTATGCAACGATAAACACTTTGGTTTATTTAGACTGGCTGAGGTGGGGAAACAAAGCATTTCCCACATATTAACTGTTCAGAAAAAATCTATAGTGTATATTGATCCTCCTTGTCCTACATGTCTTAGAAATTAAAATCGTTGGGATGGTGCCTGTGGCTCAGTGAGTAGAGTGCCAGCTCCATATACCGAGGGTGGAGGGTATATGGATTGCTTGAGCTCAGGCGTTCAAGAACAGACTGAGCAAGAGCAAGATCCTGTATCTACTAAAAAAAAAAAAAAAACCCGGCCCCAGACAAAATGCAACAAAAAAACAGTCGGGCGCCTGTAGTCCCAGCTACTCAGGAGGTTGAGGCAAGGGAATCACCAGGAGTCGGAGGTTGCTGTGAGCTGTGACATCATGGCACCCTACCGAGGGTGACAAAGTGAGACTCTGTTTCTAAAAAAAAATTAAAATCGTAATCACCATCAGTCTGAGTTTTCATTCTTTTCCTATGCTCTTTTTCTCTTCCTTCTTTCCTTCCTTTATCTTTCTTTTCCCTAAAATTCTAAAGATAAGAACTCTTCTCCCTTGCCCTTTCCTTCCCCACCCTCACTCCTTTTTCCCAGGAAAACAAATCAAGCTTCCCCTTAGCTGGGACTTCCCCACAAGAAGAGGGCGCTATTTCTAGCCATGAGGACAGCCCTACAGGTCCAACCTGTACCATTCCCAGATTCATGCATCAAGGCAAGAGGTCACATCTCACCTGCTCAGCTCAAAGCTGGTGCCGAGATGTTGCCTCAGACTTCTGGTTTCTCCTGGGAAGATTATATTTTCCTAGCACAACACCAATTTGCAGATAGCTCCTCCCCATCAAATTTACCTTAACATTTAAGAGGTTTAATAAACTGTTATATTACTACACAAGAGCGTAGTTACTGTAAAATGTTCATACAAAGTAGCAAATTTACCTTAACATTTAAGAGGTTTAATAAACTGTTATACTATTACACAAACACGTAGTTACTGTAAAATGTTCCTACAAAGTAGCAATGTGTCGAGGAAATGAGTCGTGCCCTCGTCCTCCTACTCTCCCACTCCTGGTTGGTATAAGGCCTCTGGAACCCCTTCTGTATCCACTTGGGTATAGAGGCTTTGCTTTGTTTCCATGAATGGGACTGCATGCTCTAGTGTGCTGTGATTTTTCATTTTTCACATACAGCACCATGGACTTCTGTTTATGCCAGGACTTGCTGACTTACTCCCTTTTTTATCTTCCACAACAGTTTTTTTTTTTTTTTTTTTGAGACAGAGCCTCAAGCTGTCACCCTGGATAGAGTGTTGTGGCATCACAGCTCACAGCAACCTCCAATTCCTGGGCTCGAGCGAGTCTCCTGCCTCAGCCTCCCAAGTAGCTGGGACTACAGGTGCCTGCCACAACACCTGGCTATTTTTATTTTGGTTGCAGCCGTCATTGTTGTTTGGCGGGCCCAGGCTGGGTTCGAACCCGCCAGCTCAGGTGTACGTGGCTAGCGCCTTAGCCCGCTGAGCCACAGGCGCCGAGCCCACAACAGTTATTTTACATTTCATTCTTTTTAATGGCTGCATATTTATCACTATGTAACCTTTCCTGTTTTGAAGGATATTAAATTTTTAACAGTTTTTTTCTCTTTAAAAAGGCTGCAATAGGTATCCTTTCATTTACACTGTTGAGCACTATATCAATATTCTTTCAGAATGGATTTCTAGAATTGTTTCTGATTGATTCCTGGGCCGATGCTATCAAAATGCAACAAACCTGGCTCAGTGCCTGTGGCTCAACGGGCTAAGGCACCAGTCACATACACCTGAGCTGGCAGGTTTGAATCCAGCCTGGGCCCAACAAACAACAATGGTGGCTACAACCAAAAAATGGCCGGGCGTTGCGGTGGGTGCCTGTGATCCCAGCTACTTGGGAGGCAGAGGCAGGAGACTCACTTGAACCCAGGAATTGGAGGTTGCTGTGAGCTGTGATGCCACGTCACTCTATCCAGGGTGACAGCTTGAGGCTCTGTCTCAAAAAAAAAAAAATGCAACAAACATGAAGAGAAAGAAACAGCCCCTCCCTGCAGGAGTCTGGAAGCCTGATGTGGCTAAAGCATCCTGAAGGCAAAGGCAAAAGAAAGGGGCACAACAGGCCCCCCAAACAACAATGATGGCTGCAACCAAAAAAATAGCCAGGCATTGTGGCAGGCGCCTGTGATCCCAGCTACTTGGGAGGCGGAGGCAGGAGAATTGCTTCAGCCCAGGAATTGGAGGTTGCTGTGAGCTGTGATGCCACAGCACTCTACCCAGGGCGACAGCTTGAGGCTCTGTCTAAAAAAAAAAAAAAAAGAAGAAGAAAAGAAAAGAAAGGGGCAGAGGAGAGAAGAGATGAAGGAAGATGGGGTGATTGAATTCAGTGAGAAAGGAGGAGTGTGACCTTAGCTGAGGTTAATGAGATAAGCTTGGTCCCTTCAAAGAGGGGGATTGGGAGATTGCATTCTGTTGTCTGAGTTATTCGGTGCCTTTGAGGGGTATTACACAAGAGTGGTCCTACTGATGGAAGACTGTGATTACCGGGTGCCTTCAGGCACTCACCTTGAGGTCAAAGTCAGTCTTCAGGCTTAGATTCTTCATAGACTTAAAGACACAAAGAAAGATACAGGGGACTGCATGGATTGTCCTGGAGATAATCTGAATGAACCAACATCCATAAATTTGGCCCTCTGTACCTGTGGCTTCTGCATTGATTGGTCTAACCAATCGAGGACTGAAAATATTTGGGGAAAAAATTGCCTCTGTACTAAACATGTACAGACTTCTTTTTTTCTTGTCATTAGTCTCTAAACAATACAGCATAACAAATACTTGTGCAGCTTTTATATTGTATTAGGTATCATCAGTTATCTAGAGATGATTTTAAAGTATATAGAAATATCTGCTTAAGTTATATCCAAAGTACTACCCCATTTTGTATTGGGAACGTGAGCATCTGGGGATTTTAGTATTCAAGGAGGGCCTGGAACCCATCCCCCAGGAAGACCAAAGGACCAGTGTACTTTCCACTAAGTGATTCAGACAGTGGCAGTAAACGTTCGTTTTAGGTATGAGGGCACAAACCCTTTCACGTTTTGAGGCAGCTCAGAGCTCTAACCTGGCTGAGAGTCTTGGGCTTTAGGCCTATTTGAAGAGAGCTGCAGGAAAGAGAGGGATAAGGAGGGGAGCACCCTCTGGCCAGGAAGGGAAGGGGGCTTAATGCTGATGGAGAGGATCGTGGGGTGCATTGATGTAAATAATCCTGGAAAAAGAATTTCAAAGATGAGTACATGTTTCCAGGCAGATACCAGAGGAGGAAGAGTTCCCAAGATCCTCTACTTTCCTGAAGATAAGCTATCTAGAGCAATGGGCTTCAACATATTTTGGCTCATGATAGAAGTTTGAATAATTACGTACCCTTTTGTATGTTTTTAAGTTGATATTAAAATGTTCTTATTTGTTTCATTTGAAAAATGTGATTTCTGGCTTGGCGCCTGTGGCTCAGCAGGCTAAGGAGCCAGCCACGTATACCTGAGCTGGCGGGTTCGAATCCAGCCCAGGCCCACCAAACAACAATGACGGCTGCAACCAAAAAATGGCCGGACGTTGTGGTGGGCGCCTGTAGTCCCAGCTACTTGGGAGGCAGAGGCAAGAGACTCGCGTAAGCCCAGGAATTGGAGGTTGCTGTGAGCTATGATGCCCCGGCACTCTATCCAGGGTGACAGCTTGAGACTCTGTCCAAAAAAAAAACAAAACAGAAAAATGTGATTTCTGTCCAGGTAGGGTGGCGCTCGCCTGTAATCCTAGCACTTAGGGAGGCCATGGCTGCAGCATCACTTGAGCTCAGATCTTCCAGAACAGCCCCAGAGTGAGACCCTGTCTCTACTAAATATAGAAAAATTATCCAGGCATTGGGCACCTATAGTCCCAGCAACTCGGGAGGCTGAGGCAGGAGGATCAGTTGAACCCAGAAATTAGGTTGCTCTGAGGTTGGCTGAAGTCCTGGCACTGCAGCCTGGGAAATGGAGTGAGACTCTGTCTCAAACAAACAGAGAAACAAAGTGATTTCTGAATATGCGGAAACACGTATGTATGTATACATAAGTATGCATGCATAGTAATTTTCAAATTTAATTGTTTTACCAATTTAAATTTATTTAAGTAATCTAAATTCCATAGTGCCTTTTATGTTTATCAGCTACGAAAAAATACATACATAACTTTTTAGAGTTGGAAACTTTATATTTTTCTTTCTTTTTTTTTTTTTTTTTGCAGTTTTTGGCCAATGCTGGGTTTGAACCCGCCACCTCCAGCATATGGGGCCAGCGCCCTACTCCTTTGAGCCACAGGCACCGCCCTATATTTCTCTTCTATACTAATATAATTTTGCTTGAAAGTTTTTTACTGATCTTTCATTTTCTTCTTTTTTTTTTTTTAATTTTGCTTTCAGTTTCAAATGGCTTTCACTCATCTTAGTTTTGAAGCTTTTTTCTTTTTTTTTCTTTTCTTCCTTTAGCAATTCTCTTGCCCTTTGCTTCCCAAGTAGTCAGGACTACAGGCGCCTGCCACAAGCCCGGCTTTTTTTTTTTTGGTAGAGACGGAGTCTCGCTCTGTCTCACTTGGGCTCACTCGGGCTCACTCTGGCTCTAGATGGTCTCAAACCTCTGTGTTCAGGCAATCCACTTGCCTTGGCCTCCCACAGCACTAGGACTACAGGCGTGAGCCACCACACCCAGCCTGATCCTTCAGTTTTGTACATCTCTGCAATATATATTTATAAATTACCTTTTCAAAATTAGAAAAATTTTTGGCAATAGGCTTTTTATGTATATACAATATATATATATATATATTTTTTTTTCTTTTCCAAATTACTTCCTACCTGAGAAGTCAGACTTTACTTCTCTTTTCTTTCTTTCTTTCCTTCCTTCCTTCCTTCCTTCCTTCCTTCCTTCCTTCCTTCCTTCTTTCCTTCCTTCCTTTCTTTCTTTTTTTCTTTTTTGAGACAGAGAGCCTCAAGTTATTGCCCTGGGTAGAGTGCTGTGGTGTCACAGCTCACAGCAACCTCCAACTCCTGGGCTTAAGCAACTCTCTTGCTTCAGCCTCCCAAGTAACTGGGACTACAGGCACCCACCGCAACACCCAGTTGTTTTTTAGAGATGGGGTCTCCCTCTTGCTCAGGCTGGTCTTGAACTCGTGTGCTAAAGCAATCCACCCACCTCGGCCTCTCAGAGTCGACCTTACTTTTCTTTCTTTTTTTTAGTGATAGAGTCTTACTTTGTTGCCCTCGGTAGAGTGCTGTGGCATCACAATTTACAGCAACCTCCAACTCTTGGGCTTAGGTGATTTTCTTGCCTCAGCCTCCCAAGTAGCTGGGACCACAGGCACCCACCACAATGTGTGGCTATATTTTGGTTGTAGTTGTCATTGTTGTTTGGCAGGTCTGGGCTGGATTCGAACCCTCCAGGTCTGGTGTTTGCGGCTGGCACCTTAGCTGCTTGAGTTATAGGTGCCGAGCCTAATGGAAGCTATTTTTAAGGGAGCAAATGAAAATTCTAGAACTGAAAATAACTAAAACTAATGACTCAAAGGATAGATATAACAATAAACTGGATTAGCAGAAGAGAAAATTAATAAACTAGAAGATAGGTTCAAAAATCTTGAGTCAAGCAAGAAGTTACAAAAAGATGGGAAAAAAAACATGGAAAAGAGAGTAAAGATACATGTGTAATATTTATATATATGTGTGAACTTTCAGAAGGCAAGGAGGACAAGAATGCTGTATAAACACATTTCAAGGCTCAGCGCCCAGAGCACAGTGGTTATGGCGCCAGCCACATACACTGAGGTTGGCGAATTTGAACTTGGCCCAGGCCAACTAAACAACTGCAACCAAAAAATAGCGGGGTGTTGAGGAGGGGGCCTATAATCCCAGCTGCTTAGGAGGCTAAGGCAAGAGAATTGCTTAAGCCCAAGAGTTTGAGGTTTCTGTGAGCTGTGACACCACAGAACTCTATGGAGAGCAACAAAGTGAGACTGTGTCTCAAAAAAAAAAAATTAAGATTAAGATTAAGTCATTCCAGTATGGTGGGAGGGTGTGGAGGAATGAGGGAGCAGAGAGAGGGAAGGAGGGAGGAGGGAGGGGGTTGGCTGGTCATGGTGTGTGACAAATCTCTTAGAGGCAGGACATAATTACAAGAGGGACTTTACCTAACAAATGCAATCAGTGTAACCTGATTCTCTGTACCCTCAATGAATCTCCAACAATAAAAAGTATTAAAAAAAAGATGGCTCAGCGCTTGTAGCTCAAGCAGCTAGGGTGCCAGCCACATACACCAGAGCTGGTGGGTTCGAATCCAGCCCAGGCCCACCAAACAACAATGACAACTACAACCAAAATAAGGCCAGGCGTGTGGCTACTTGGGAGGCTGAAGCAAGAGAATCACTTAAGTCTAAGAGTTTGAGGTTGCTGTGAGCTGTGATGCCACAGCACTATACCCAGGGCAATAGCTTGAGGCTCTGTCTAAAAAAAAAAAAGATTAAGTCATCCCAGCTGGAAATGGTGGTTTTCCCAGATAGTTGGGGAGGCTGCGATAGAAGAAGAGCTTGAGCCAGGAGATCCAGGCTGCAGTGAGCTCTGATTATGTCACTGCACTCCAGCCTGGGAAACTCATCTCTGAAACAAAACAAAATGAAACAAGACAAAAAACAAAACATCAAATCATTCTCTAAACTGTTGACATGCCCACTAGTTCTGGCCTAAGCATGCTTTTAAATAGAAGCAGAATTTTTTTCTTTTGTTTTCCTAACTTTCTATTTTGGAAAATTACAGAGTTAGAAAGACTAATGTAATGAAACTCTATGTACATACACATCATCCAGCTTCAACAAATTTCAACTCAAGGACAATCTCTTTTATCTATACCATCACCTATTTCTTTCTTTCTTTCTTTTTTTTTTTTTTTTTGAGACCATGCCTCAAGCTGTCACCCTGGATAGAGTGCCATTGCATCACAGCTCACAGCAACCTCCAATGCCTGGGCTCAAGCAAGTCTCTTGCCTCCACCTCCCAAGTAGCTGGAACTACAGGCACCCGCCACAACGCCCGGCCATTTTTTGGTTGCAGCTATCATTGTTGTTTGGTGGGTCCAGGCTGGATTCGAACCCACCAGCTCAGATGGCTGGCGCCTTAGCCCGTTGAGCCACAGGCGCCGAGCCACCTATTTCTTTTCTTTTTTTTTTTTTCTTAGAGGCAGAGTCTCACTTTGTCACCCTCCGTAGAGTGCTATGGCATCACAGTTCACAGCAACCTCCAGCTCTTGGGCTTACGTGATTCTCTTGCCTCAGTCTCCCCAGTAGCTGGGACTACAGGTGCCTGCCACAGCACCTGATTTATGTTTTTTGTTGTTGTTGTTGTTGCAGTTTGGCCTGGGCTGGGTTCGAACCCACCACCCTTGGTATATGGGGCCAGCGCCCTACTAACTGAGCCACAGGCACTGCCCACCATCACCTACTTCTTAACCCCCATGATTTTGATGCAAAACTCAGATATTTCATTTTATTTGTGAATATTTCATTATCAAACATAATTATATTCAACTATAAAAAGAAATTATTGAACTATAATTCTCAAGTATTCATTTCTATGTCTGGATATTAAACTCATTGAAAACATTCCAAAATTATCTTTGAAAATGTGATTTGGCATATATATATTGAATTTTGAACACATGTCAGGAAAAGTTACAAAATGCAGGCAGCACCTGTGGTTTAATGGGTATGGCACCGGCCCCATATACTGAGGGTGGCAAGTTCAAACCCGGCCCCGGCCAAACTGCAACAAAAAATAGCCAGGCATTGTGACGAGTACCTGTAGTCTCAGCTACTTGGGAGGCTGAGGCAAGAGAATTGCCTAAGCCCAGGAGTTGGAGGTTGCTATGAGCTGTGATGCCACAGCACTCTATCTAGGGCGATAAAGTGAGACTGTCTCTAAAAAAAAAAAGAATATAATTATAAAATGCACCATTACCAATTTGAAAATGGATTTTAACCTGTTTTCTTCATCAAGATGCCTCTATATGAAAGAGTAACAGATATAATTAATAATTATTCAGTAACTCTGTATAGCCTCTTTGTTATATTTCTCAGGAATAGCACATGGTAGCAAACTATTTTCTTCACTGAATGGTTTCTATTTGATTTTTAACAATACTGAAGATATTTAATTGAATTGTCAGCTAATAAACCATTAGCAATGGTATATAATCATATATTACTATGGTTGTTGTCATATAACTCAGGAGTTTAAAGAGCAAATTAAATGCCCAATTATGTGAGAAAGGGTTTTTTCAGTGCTATCTATAACAATGGAAATAATAGAATTGATGGTGAACCCTCTCTCATTCTAGCCATAAATAATATTTATCTATTGTATTTGTCAGAGTTGTTTAGAGAAACAGAATCAATAGGAGACCTATCTATCCATCTATCTATCTAGAGATTTTTTTTTCCCCCAGACAGAGTTTCACTCTGTTGCCCTGAGGTTGAATGCCATGGCATCATAGCTCTCAGCAACCTCAAACTCTTTGGGCTCAAGCAATTCTCTTGCCTCAGCTTCCCTGAGTAGCTGGGACGATAGGTATTTGCCACAATGTTCAGCTAATTTTCTATTTTTTCTAATGAGAGATGGTGTCTCATTCTTGCTCAGGCTTGTCTCAAACTCCCTAGCTCAACAATCTGCCCTTTTTGTTCTCCCAAAGTGCTAGGATTACTTACAAGTGTGAGCCACCGTGCCTGGCCTATCTGGAGATTTTTTAAAAACTGGCTTATGAAATTGTGGTGATTGTCAAGTCTGAAATTTGTAGGGCACGTTGGTGGGCTGCAAACTCAGGTAACAACAGACACTGCAGTCTTGGAATCAGATTCCGCAAGGCAACAGGCAGGAAATTCAGGCAGGGTTTCTATGTTTGCAGTATTGAGGAGAAACCTGTCCTTACTTTTAAGGACATCAACCAACAGGATGAGGTCCACTCACATAATGAAAGGTAAGATGCTTGACTCAAAGCCTACATACTTAAACATTAATTATATCTAGGAATACATTCACAGCAACACCCCCACTGATGTTTGACCAAACAACTGGGCATGCATGGTAGCTTAGCCAAAGTGACGCATACATTAAGCATCACATTGTGGAACTCATTGGCGATTTGCTGTGATTTGTCTGTTTTTTTTTTCACAGAATAAGAATTTGTACTGATGATAATATATCACTGGTGTTTTGATTTCTTAGCATAGATCAAGGGATATAGTGCCAAAACATCCACTTATAGTAACAAGAAAACAAAAGTCAGTTTCATTTAAGAATGCTGTTGATTTCAAGCCACGTGAGAAAAAAGAAAGAATGCTCTTGATTAAAAGTAAAAATGATTAATTTTGTTAAATCTAAATTCCTCTTTTTTTTTTCTTTTTTGAGACAGAGCCTCAAGCTGTCACCCTGGATAGAGTGCTGTGGCATCACAGCTCAGAGCAACCTCCAATTCCTGGGCTCAAGCGAGTCTCTTGCCTCTGCCTCCCAAGTAGCTGGGACTACAGGTGCCCGCCACAACGCCTGGCCATTTTTTGGTTGCAGCCGTCATTGTTGTTTGGCGGGTCCGGGCTGGATTCGAACCCCCCAGCTCAGGTGTACATGGCTGGCGCCTTAGCCCGTTGAGCCTCAGGTGTCGAGCCGGAAAATACTCTTAACAATGAATTTGGTCATAGATCACTAAAGAACATCTCTATGGAAGGCAGCTTAAGAAATGCTACCTTAGAGATTCAGTGAAGGTATTTGCAACTAAACTATAAACAAAAGCTCTATAATGTTAGTTTGGCTCTAGTACTGAGCTGATATTCTGTAGGGCAGAGGCAGGTATGATTCTTAGTTATGAGGGAAGGAATAAACGTGTATTAGATGTTGCTATGTGTCAGGCATTATTTCATAAAATAGGTTTTGCTATTCTTGATTTAATAAAAAACTGGGATTTTGAAAAGCTAAGTAACTTCTTTGCTGAAGGTTACTCAATTAGTAAATGTTGACCAAGATTCAAAATCAGTTATGACAGGCTGCAGAACCCACACTCTCCATCCTGTTCTATTCCTGTGTTATTGGAAGTGTGGTGTATAGAACAATCCTGGTGACAGCCTACTAAATCAGAATCTGCATTTAATAAGATCCTTAGGAAATTTGCACTCACATTAATGTTTGAGAAGCATTGGTCTATACCAGTAGATCTCAAAGTATAATCCCCGGACCAGCAGCAGAAGCATTGCCTGGGGACTTGTTAAGAATGCAGATTCTTGGGAGGGCAATTAGTGGGAACACACCTACGGTGCATCTTAGCAAGGTACTGGCGAAACTTATTAAAGGTAGAGTATTAATGTCTTTATATAGTGATCAAGGAAATGCCATGAAGGATATCTGTAACAGTATGACCAAAATATTTCTGAATGTATATGAATCGTGCCCTGTGATTGCACCAATGTA
>CAUYON010004860.1:0-42658 GCA_963573935.1 Arctocebus calabarensis | reverse complement strand
TGGGCCAGGAAACAAATGAATACAGTCCCTTCCACCAGGGGCAAGGTGAATGAATGTATCAATGAATGGATACAGTCCTTTCATGGGATTGAGGCCTAGGAAATTCACAAGAAATTGACCTAGGCATAGGAGATGGGGGTTCCAGCCGACTTTTTTTTAAAATAAGGAGATAAAATACGACCTTCCTGAGACCTGGAAACGTTCTTTTCTTTCTTCTCTTTCCCTTCATAGCCTTGTATGATTTAAGTGAAAATTGTATTGAATTCTTTTATATAATTAATTTTGTAAGTTCATCTCATAACCCTTAGACCTAAGTGTTTTAATTTCTTATTAAATTGAAAATAAGATAAAGCTCAGTAGGACTAAGTTACGTTTTCTAGTGTTTACACACAATTCTATTTGAATAATTATCTTCTTTGAACCCTGTTTCTGCCAGGGAATTTGGGTCCTCAGTGAGGCTGCCTTATTGTCAAAGAATTTGTTCTGTTATCCAAACATAACCTACTGGCTCAGCTGTCTGATCACTCTTATACCAAATTTACATTTGTAGTTTAATAGAGAACTTTATGATCAAGTAGCTTACTCTTTTGTAATAATTATATAGTTATATGAAATGTAGTATATAATAATAATTACAAGGATTTTTTTTTCCCTTTTTCCCTTGTGAAATTTAAAGTGCCTTTAGGTTTTATATTTATATTTAAGATCTAGATAATTAAAATATTTTAAAATAATAAGTAATACTAGTTTGGTTAACCTTTTAAATACTTTTTAAGATTGGAGTATCAGGGTGGCGCCTGTGGCTCATCGAGTAGGTTGCCGGCCCCATATACCAAAGGTGGCGGGTTCAAACCCAGCCTCAGCTGAACTGCAAAACAGAAAAATAGCCGGGCGTTGTGGCGGGCGCCTGTAGTCCCAGCTACTAGGGAGGCTGAGGCAAGAGAATCACCTAAGCTCAGGAATTGGAGATTGCTGTGAGCTGTGTGATGCCATGGCACTCTGCTGAGGGCGATAAAGTAAGACTCTTGTCTTTACAAAAAAAAAAAATAATAATAATAAATAAATAAATTGGAGTATCAGGTTTCAGAGACTCCTTTGATAGTCATATTAATCTCAAATATTTGCATTTATATCATCTCTGATCATCACAGAATTGTGGATTAGTAGAAAGGGCTTTTATTCCATTTTATAGAGAAAGAACTCTAACAGTTTTTCACTTGCGTAGGTTTATATAGAATTTTCATAGAATCAAATCTGTTGAATTCTAGGTCAGGGTCTTTCTGTTTCTGCCTGTGAACTTTTAAAAATAAGCAGATAATTGCTTTTTTAAAAATTATGCTATTATGAGTCAGAACAGGTGTTGAATGAGAAAGAGTTTGAATTTTTATTTAATACATTGTTTCAGAGAGAATTTTAGCTTAGTAATTTAAAAATAATTTTGCTTTTATATTTTGGGGATTTTTCAGGGTAATACGGATGAATAGCCACATTGTAGTATTTTATTTTCTGGTATATTTAAGGGAGGTAACATCATTATCTTGGTTTCGAATGTCATTTACCTAGCAAATTGTGCATTAGTTATTTGTACTGTAATTTCTTTATTTTCTACAGAGTTTGGAGTGGATATGTAGGATTTCATCTAGCCTAGAAATTCTAATTTCTTCGTAGAAAAAACTAAAAGAGAAGCAATTTATAACCAGTGTCTCTTTTAGAGCTTGGAGAGTTAGAAGTGAGAATAAGGATGAGGTGATTGGGTAGGAGAACAATTAACTATTTAGAAAATTTTCATCAGTAAACTGCTTTAGGAATATGAGGGCATTTTTTTTTTTTTAATTTAAGAAGATAAAAGTCGCAGCCTTTTAGTATGACTTGGATCACAACTAGCTGCTTCAATTAATTATCTGTTTTAGTGCAAGGTCATCAAACTTCAGCCTACTGCCTAAAAAACCTTTATGGAATATACCCGTACCCATTTATTTACATAGTCTATGGTTGTTTTTGCCCTAAAATGGCACGGTTGAATGGTTTTAAAGTATATTTCCCACATGGCCTAATATGTTTACTGTCTGAACCTTTAAGGATAGTTTGCTAGCCTTTGTACCTAAAACATTGATTCTATTAGCAGATAGGGAAGTTGAAACCTGTCAGAATCAGCTGTGCTTTTTCAGACTACCACTTTCCTTCTTATTCTCTCAATCCAGACTGACTGATAGACTTTCCCCACCCCCACTCCTTTGAGTCACAGTTATTAATTAGGATGATAGTACCCTCTTTGCATGTGGGAACAGAAAGGATTAACCACTATACTAGAGTTTTGTGATTGCCTTTTATTTTTAGGTTAGATGGCAATTTCTAATCAGGTGATTGGTAGATTTAAATTTCAAGTTAGGTGAGATTTAAAATTTTTTTTCAAAACTTAATTTTATTTTCTCAGAAATTAAAAAAAATGTCTTATTTATATTAGTAAATAGTTGTTAATTTTTTCTCTAGTTGTTGCAGAAACTACAGGTAGCTTATCTGGAGTCAGTATCACATCGGAACTAAATGAAGAACTGAATGATTTAATCCAGCGTTTTCATAATCAGCTTCGTGATTCACAGGTAATTTAATTGTTTCAGTATAGTTGAATTTAAAAATCACATTCATTAGACCAGTGGTTTTCAAGCATAAATATCACCTGGCATCATTATTAAGCAATGTAGGTTTCTGATGAGTAGAGTCCCCTACCTCCAAAATTGTGACTCATACATTTAGGGTGGGCTTCTCCCAATGTAATTTCAATGTTAATGGTCCAGGGACTGTATTTTGAGAAACAATTAGAAGAAACTCTGTTTTGAATGAAGTCATTAGTGAAATTATCTCTGCTACTAGATGACATACTTTTTTCCTCTAAAAGATTGTTAGTCACAACCTTTAAGACTTAGATTTAAATCTATATCCTTATAATATTTTACTAACAATTTTTTTTTTTTTGAGACTAAGTCTCACTATATTGCCCTTGGTACAGTGCTGTGGTGACACAGCTCACAGCAACCTCAAACTCTTGGGCTTAAAGCAATTCTCTTGCCTCAGCCTCCCAAGTAGCTGGGACTGTAGGTGCCCAGCTATGTTTTTGTAGCAGTTGTCTTTGTTGTTTAGCTGGTCCAGGCTAGGTTCAAATCTGCCAGCCTTGGCACATGTGGCCGGCGCTGTTACCACTGTGCTATGGGCACCGAGCCAGCTAACAATTTTAAGAAAATTCTTAAATGTGATTTGAGAGTTCATAAGTGTTATAATTCAGTGAACTTTATAAATAATGGTATAAATGCAGATTTTCAATATGTGGGCTTGGGTAAGAAAGGGTGAATTAATACCTCTCCACTAGAAATAAGTATGATAAAAAATGAAGTGTCTTCTGTCTCCTGTTTTCTTGCTGACCAAGTGAAATGTGGTCCAGCCATTTTGGAGGAATATCTAGCAAATATTTTATAATGATCCTGCCCTTGGCCTATTACAAAGAAACTCCCACATGTTCCCGAGGAGGTAAATACAAGATTATTCATGGCAGCATTGTGTTAACAGCAAACAATCAGAAACAACCCAAATCTCCAGGAATAAGAAAAAAGATTAATGAATTATAATACACACATAGATTAAAGTTTTATATAGCAGTTACAGTAAATGAACTAGAGCTAATGAATAATGCAAGTTTAAAAAGGATATCACTTACTTTATATTTAACAGTATGTAAATAATGTATATTTTCAATTGATAGGTATTAAAAATAAAAACATGTATGAGAGGCTTGGTGCCTGTGGCTCAACGGGCTAGGGCGCCAGCCACGGATATCTGAGCTGGTGGGTTCGAATCCAGCCCAGGCCCACCAAACAACAATGACGGCTGCAACCAAAAAATGGTGGGCCCCTGTAGTCCCAGCTACTTGGGAGGCGGAGGCAAGAGACTCACTAGAGCCCAGGGATTGGAGGTTGCTGTGAGCTGTGATGCCACAGCACTCTCTCCAGGGTGACTGCTTGAGGCTCTGTCTCAAAAAAAGAAAAAAACATATATGAGAATGGTAGATGTCTAATGCCAGATTATGGTTATCTCTGGAGAAGGTAGTGGCATTGGAGAAGGTTATGTATAGAACTTTAGCTAAGTCTGTAACATTAATGTTTATCTTAAAAAAAAAAAAAGAATTGGGGTTGGCACCTGTGGCTCAAGTGGCTGAGGCGCCAGCCATGTACACCTGAGCTGGGGGGTTCGAATCCAGTCCGGGTCAGCCTGACAACAATGACGGCTGCAACCAAAAAATGGCCGGGCATTGTGGTGAGCGCCTGTGGTCCCAGCTACTTGGGAGGCAGAGGCAGGAGACTCGCTTGAGCCCAGGAATTGGAGGTTGCTGTGAGCGCTCATGCCACGGCACTCTATATAGGGTGACAGCTAGAGGCTCTGTTGCCAAAAAAAAAAAAAAAAAAGAATTGATGCAAATATGGGAAAATGTTAAAATTTGACTAAGCAGAATAGGAGGTATTCATTATATAATTCCCCAAGCCTTAGTGGATTCTTGAAATGTTTCTTTCTCTTTTTCTTTTTTTTTTCTTAAAAGAGGAGCATTGGAGGGAAGTGATAGGAAAATTTGATAGGCTAAGAAGTTAAAGTTTATAGTGGTAGTACTCTGTACTGAAAAGATACAAGAGAGAATGAGATTTTTGAAGGTTTTTTCTGTATTGCATATGCTATTGTTACCACTTAATTTAGATAAAGTAATGATGTCCAGTGAATTCAAGACCACCGTTTGGTTGTATATGTATGTAAAACCATGTACAGCCAGCCTTCTGTGTCTGTGGGTTCCATATCTGTGGATTCAACCAACCGAAGATACCTGATAAAAGTAACTATATAACAATTTAAAATACAAATTAAAAAAATATGGTATAAAAACTAAGTAGCATTTATAGTAAGTATTATAAGTAGTAGTCTAGAGATGATTTAGAAAGTATTTGAGAGGATGTGTATAGATTATAGATAAATACCGTGCCATTTTATATGAGAGACTTGGGCTTTCGCTGACCTTGGTGTCCCAGGGGTCCTAGAAGCAATGCTTCATGGATAACTGGGGGGTGACCGTATGCATATGTTATAGTGGTATATCAGAAATAGTATGTAATTTGGGAATGAGAGGGGCATACATTTATATCATCTGTGCAACCAAGGCAAATATTTCTCTTTTTATATTAATTTAATATAAATATTTATGCATTTTAAAAATGAGAATGCATCCTTTAATTGCCTTAGTTTTGTCTTTGTCTTTTTCTTTTTAAAATAAGCCTGCAGCTGTTCCAGATAATAGAAGACAGGCTGAAAGTCTTTCATTAACTAGGGAGGTTTCCCAGGGCAGGAATCCATCAGTTTCAGAACATTTGCCTGATGAAAAAGTCCAACTTTTTAGCAAAATGAGAGTGCTACAGGAAAAGAAGCAAAAAATGGACAAATTGCTTGGAGAACTTCATACGCTTCGGGATCAGCATCTAAATAATTCTTCCTGTAAGTAAATTTGATTCAGCAGTATTAGGTAGAGGATACATAGCTGTCTATTTTAAATTGCACATGAACTTTATGCACATCCTGTATACTTGTTGTCACCTGATAGTTTAGTAAGTATTTGATGAACGAACGAATATATGATTTCTCAAAAAATTATATTTGTGGGCAGATGAGACTTAAATATGAAAAGTTTTTAAGTATCAAGCTTTATATAGTAAAAGTTAAATAGATACAAATCTGTTTTGTAATTCCAAAAATGGAAAGGATAAAGTTGGACCTTGAAAAATGGGTAGGTTTGGCTCGGCGCCTGTGGCTCAACAGGCTAAGGCGCCAGCCACGTACACCTGAGCTGGCGGGTTCGAATCCATCCCGGGTCCACCAAACAACGACAGCTACAACCAAAAAATGGCCAGGTGTTGTGGCAGGCACCTATAGTCCCAGCTACTTGGGAGGCGGAGGCAAGAGACTCACTTGAGCCCAGGAATTGGAGGTTGCTCTGAGCTATGATGCCACAGCACTCTATCCAGCGTGACAGCTTGAGGCTCTGTCTCAAAAAAAAAAAAAAAATTGGTAGGTTTTAGGGCTGGGCCCGGTGGGTCATGCCTGTAATCCTAGTATTCTGGGAGGCTGAGCTGGGTGGATCACCTGAGCTTAAGGGGTTCAAGACCAGCCTGAGCAAGTGTGAGACCCTATGTCCACTAAAAAAATAGAAAAACTATCCAGGTATTGTGTCCAGTGTCTGTAGTCCCAGCTACTTGGGAAGCTGAGGCAAGAGGTTCACTTGAGCCCAGGGGTTTGAGGTTGCTGTGAGCTGTGATGCCCTGGCACTCTACCAAAGGTGACAAAGCGAGACTCCATCTCGAAATAAATAAGTAAAAGCCCTGAAACACAGATAAGAGAGAGTTTATACAAAAAAAAGAAAAAGAGATAACCTTACATAGTACATATAAATTAGTGCAGAAAGTCCACAACTTTAGACTTGTATTTATTTTTTAAAAATACATAAATAATCATCTGAGGTAGCAATGAGTATAGAAACTATTTTTTCTGCTCCACAGATGTTATGCTCTGTCTCAATCAGACCTAGTCTCTTGTCTTTAATTACTGCCTTCTCAAGCCTGTTACTCATCCAAATGGTAATAGGGGTTCAAGCTTTGGAAATTGGAATCAGTAGGGGCAATCCTAATTGGGTGTCATTCTACAGCATTCTAGCCATTGTCTTGTTAAAGGACAGGTGTAAAAGCATCATCTCTGGAATCCTTGTTTCTTATTCTCCACTTATTTTCTCTGCTTCCTCTAAAAGAACCTTACTTTTCCTTTCTTTACACTCCTTGCTTTTCCCTGACTTCTGTTAGTTTCCTATAATCTCAGTCCTTATCCTTTACAAAGAGATGGACACACAAAAAACTTAAAATTCAAAGGTTGTGCTTCAGGCTTTATGATCAGTTTTGCACACATGAAGAAAGTAACACTCTGCCTACTGATGACTTCTGGCTGTCATTTTTTTCCCACCAGGAAACAGGGTTAGAGCAGTAGCAAAGCACAGAATGGTTAAGGAATAGAATGAAGGGACTACTGGAAACCAGCTGTAATTGTGGCATTCAAGTGAATGACAAATAATAATCATCCCTGTGAGAAAGATGCTGACAAATGACAACATTTGAAATGGTAGGAGATAGAGCAGTGCGAAGATACTTAATCTTTCTTCATTGCCCTTGACAGCGTAAGATACCTTTGTCTGAGGGTAAGAGAATTTAAGTAGAAAAGGAATTAAAATTTAGATCAAAGACTAGATGATTTATCATCATTTAATTAGCAGACCTTACTGCTGTTTAGTAGTTCATGGTGTGGATATGGCACAGTCACTTGAACACTTTTGCTTTGTCTTCTGGAGCAGGAAAACTTCCTTCTTGGTGGCCAATTGTAATTCTAAGGACCTATCTTAAGAATGGTGTAGGGTTCATCACCTAAGGCTGCTCTATGAGGATTAGAGGTTGGGTATTGCACAGTTAGACACAGTGGCCCTAAAACTTAACCTAGAGCCAGGTTATCAGAGTATTCCTCTAGTTACTTTTCTTTTTTTTTTTTGAGACAGAGCATCAAGCTGGCATCCTGGATAGAGTGCAATGGCATCACAGCTCACAGCTACCTCCAATTCCTGGGTTCAAGCGACTCTCTTGCCTCCGCCTCCCAAGTAGCTGGGACCACAGGCGCCTGCCATAACGTCCGGCCATTTTTTGGTTGCAGCCATCGTTGTTTGGCGGGCCCGGGCTGGATTCGAACCCGCCAGCTCAGGTGTACGTGGCTGGCGCCTTAGCCTGCTGAGCCACAGGCGCCGAGCCCTCTAAGTTACTTTTCAAGGTAGAATTTTTTTTTGAGACTATGTCACCCTCGGTAGAGTGCTGTGGAGTTATAGCTCACAGCAACCTCAAACTCTCTTAAGCTTAAGTGATTCTCTTGCCTCTGCCTCCCGAGTAGCTGGGACTACCAGCGCCCGCCACGCTATTCTTATTTATTTATTTTTTTGTAGTTGTCATTGTTGCTTGGCAGGCCTGGGCCTGATTCAAACCCACCAGCCCCACTGTATGTGGCTGGCGCCCTAGCTGTTGAGCCTCCAAGGTAGAATTTCATAATTCTTGTCAATTTTTACCTTGTCTTTTTCTTTCCTTTCTTTTTTAACCCAGTGACTATCATGTAAAAAATGGTAGACTCTTCTGGAAAAAAGAAGCAAAAATATGTCTTGTGTTAATTTTGATGTGTTAAATTGTGGATTATACTAATAAACAAGTGGCCTGCATTTATTCATCTTTATGTTTCTAAAATTTAAATATGTAGAAATTAAGATATTAATGATTTTTGCCTTCTATTTTTCTATAAGCAAACTGAATAAATGTTGCTTAATGCATTGTTTGTTTATGGTAACTGGTAGTTTTCTTCTTGATTTGTAGTTGTGCCTTCTTCAGCCTCTCCACATAGGAGTGTGGATCAGAGAAGTACAAGTTCAGCTCCCTCTGCTCCTGTAGGCTTGGCGCCGGTTGTCAATGGAGAGCCTAATAGCCTCACATCATCTGTTCCTTATGCTGCTGCTTCTCTAGTCTCTCAGAATGAGAATGAAAATGAAGGCCATCTAAATCCAACTGAAAAACTCCAGTAAAACTTTTTTTATAAACATTGTTTAGTTTATATAGATTAGAATTAAATAATAGGGATAAATTCTGGGATTTTTTTCTTTGGTGATGTTGAAAATTCTAGCAAACTTGGATTTGTTTACTATGGTAAACATTTCTAAATGGTAAGGTTGTGTGTGTGTTAGGTCCATTATTTGAGTTGTCTAAGGGAAATGTGACATTATAATAAGTAGTTGCTGGGAACTGATACTACATTCTTGTTTTTCAACTGAAGGATTAGAAATAGGACTACAGTTCAAATATGTCTATATTCAAATGGTTTAGAGACCAGGATATAGGATCAGCCAGTCCTAAAATTGTTATCATACATACTGTGTCGCTGTGGACAAATAATTTACCTTTACTACTCCTGTGTTTTTTCATCTTCAAAATAGGACAATAAGTGTGTTTTAAGGATTAAAAAACTTAACAAAGTTATTTGTTTTTTTCTGTCAAAAATATTTTATAGTATACATCTTGCATGAGTAGACAAATTGAGACCCTTCAGTAATGCTTAATAATGTCTGCACACCTGATTTACCTGAGAGATAGTATTTAAATTGAATAATAAACACTTTTGATACTTAAGAAACCTGGAAAGATTTTTGACGTTATGAGTTTTTTGCTGTTAACATTTATTCCTGCTTTAAGTGAACAGTTAGATTGAAATTAGTTTTCTTAAGCTTTTGTCCTTAAAACAACATAAGAAAATAACGTGAGATTTTGAGGAAGCCATACTTGACATTAAACTCATTACATTATAGTAACACCCTTAAATAATTGGCTAGCTCTAAATCTTGTTTATGCTGGCTGCTGTTTTATGAAAGTAATGTATGTATGTTTTATTTAGCTACAGTGAGTCTTTTTTTTTTTTTTTTTTTTGAGACAGAGCCTCAAGCTGTCACCCTGGAGAGAGTGCTGTGGCATCACAGCTCACAGCAACCTCCGATTCCTGGGCTCAAGCGAGTCTCTTGCCTCTGCCTCCCAAGTAGCTGGGACTATAGGTGCCTGCCACAACGCCCGGCCATTTTTTGGTTACAGCCATCGTTGTTTGGCGGGCCTGGGTTGGATTCGAACCCGCCAGCTCATATGTACATGGCTGGCGCCTTAACCCATTGAGCCACAGGCGCCGAGCCTACAGTGAGTCTTAATATACTTTTTTTTGTTTACCAGGAAGTTAAATGAAGTTCGAAAGAGATTGAATGAGTTAAGAGAATTAGTTCATTATTATGAACAAACATCAGATATGATGACAGATGCTGTAAATGAAAACACGAAAGATGAAGAAACTGAAGAGTCAGAATATGATTCTGAGCATGAAAATTGTGAACCTGTCACTAACATTCGGTAATGTTTTCCCCCATATTTACCCTAACTTAATACTTTCAATGTGGGAAAAAAATACCTTATTAGAGTGTTTACTATTTATATTTTCTTACGTAAGTCTACTTTTTTGGTCAGAATATTCATCCTTGCTCCATAAAGAAAGACAAATAGGGAAGTACTGAGTAGAGTAGGTTAGTAAATTTGTTGTTTATTAGATCAAATTAAGTAAATCATAAGCATCTAAATTCGAATTTTTCTATCTCTATTTTTAGGTATAATTTGATTTTTCATATGTTATCCTTCTTAAATTTCCATCCAAATGATACATATGCAGAAGTTAATAAAAAGCAGGAGCTGATTATTCAGAGTTTGAATTTAAATGGAATTGTGTTCTTAGTTGGGAATTATTTATCAGGAGTTCTAAAATTTTGATATATATTCTTTTTGTACCTTAAATAACTTCAGACTGTTTTCTTCTAGAAATCCACAAGTAGCTGCCACCTGGAATGAAGTAAATAGTAATAGCAATGCACAGTGTGCTTCTAATAATAGGGATGGGAGATCAGTTAATTCTAATTGTGAAATTAACAATAGATCTGCTGCCAATATAAGGACTCTAAACATGCCTCCTCCTTTAGGTATGATTGAATATATTCACAGATACTTTTGCCGTATTCTTTCATTAGTATTCTTAAGTGTGTAAACTATTAGTGATTTCTGTTATACATGTTTTCAGCAGATTGTTGCTATAATAGAGAAGGAGAACAGGGGATTCCTGTTGCACAAGGGGAAGATGATGAGGAAGAGGAGGAAGAGGCAGAAGAGGAAGGAGTTAGTGGAGCTTCATTATCTAGTCATAGGAGCAGTCTGGTTGATGAGGCTCCAGAAGATGCTGAATTTGAACAAAAGATCAATAGACTTATGGCTGCAAAACAGAAACTTAGACAGTTACAAGATCTTGTTGCTATGGTACAGGTAAATATTTTGGTTTTTTAAAAAAAAAATTGTAAAATAGTATAGTCTTACAAAGTAAAATTTCTGGTCTGATAATCATGTTGATATGATTCTACTGGTACAAACTTACTATATACCAGCTGTAAATGCTTAGCACTGTATTTGCTATAATCAGATTAGCACATTTTTTCTATTAGGAGTGAGTTAATAAATTTTAGGTTTTGTGGGCCGTGTATTCTCTGTTGTAACGTCTCAGTCAAAGAGCAGCCATAGATAATATGTCAACAAGTGAGCATGACTTTATGCCCCTATAGCTTTATTTACAAAAATGAGGGGTTATTTTGTTTTTGTGTATATGTGTGGTTTTTATTGTTTTGTTTTTGCTAATGACTCTGACCTTATGTAGAACTTGTAATATCTCGGTGAAGTAGATATTAAACAGATTAAAGAGGTGTTAATTGGCAGCTCCCATAGCTCAGTTGGCTTGGTGCCAGCCACATACACCTGGGGCTTGGCCTGTGCCTGCTAAGCAACAGTGACAGCTGCCACCAAAAAATAGCCGGGCGTTGTGGTGGTCGCCTGTAGTCCCAGCTACTTGGGAGGCAGAGGCAAGAGAATCACTTAAGCCTAAGAGTTTGAGATTGCTGTAAGCTGTGATGTCATGGCACTCTACCCAGGGTGACAGCTTGAGACTCTGTCTCAAAAAAAAAAAGGTATTAATTGCCCAAGATTATATGACTTTCCCAGCCAGAATTCAGACTGCCTGATACCACCACTTAAGGTCTTAACTCACTTGATGCAAAAGAAAAACCATATGCTGTCTTATTCAGTAAAGCTAAACGAGTATAGTTAGAACTATTAATCATAAACTTAAAAAAAGCAACTTATACATATAAACATATAATTATATATCTATTAATACGCTTCCGTACTATATTAACTAATGTGAGCCAAAGACTGATTAGGTTTTTGTAGTGTACTAAACTATATATAATCTGTCTAGAGCAACAAAAATGATTTAACTTTTTTTTCCTCTCTCTTTAAAAAAGATTATTTACTTTTTATTTCAATAGACTTAGGGGGTACAAATTTTTTTTGTTACATGGATGAATTATACAGTGGTGATCAGGGCTTTTAGTGTACCCAACATGAGGATAGTATACATTCTACCTGATAGGTAATTGTTTATACCTTCCCCGATGCCCTCCCCTGCTTTTAGTTCCCAATGCCCATTAACCCTACCTTATGGCCATATACACCCATTGTTTAGGTCCCGCTTCTAACATGAAAACGTGACATTTGTTACTCCATTCCTGAGACACCTCAGGTACTGGTCTCCAGTCTAAAAAATGATTTAACTTTTAAAATCATTTTTCATCTTTTTCCATTATATATTCTTAGCCTTTGATGTAAGTACTATAGAAATATTTTAGAGATGCATTCTAACTATTGAAATTTCTGTAGTTACTGGAAACCCCAAACTTCTGATGTTTATGATATGTTTTCATTAAGATTTGTTTAGCTTATTTTAGGTTGAAAAACATCATATATTTAGGTATAAAACATTAAAATTTACCACATTTATAAAGGTATGTAAAATGGTTTTTACTGTGAATGAAGAACTCAAGTTTTATTCACAACTTGTTTGGAAATGCTACCTAATCTGAATTACTCAAGTAAAAGATCAGTGTTCTCTTACTGTTGAGAAAAGTACACACCATATTTTGCTGTGTATAATGTGCTCCCATATATAATGCACACCACGTTTTTTTCCCAAACTTTGAGGGAAATGCCTCTTGAGAAAGTGGCCAGCTCTCGGACAAGAGAGACACATCTGGGGAGGGCTAATGCTCCCCTGGTACATGTATAGATGCCTCCTGCAGCAGCATTTTCTGTGAAGGCGGCCCCTTTTCTCCCTCCTGGGAGCCCTTCCCTCTCCACCACAGTGGAGTGTGGCCAAGATAGCCTCGTGTGTGGCCAGCAGTGTGGGAGCTTCTGCGGCTGCTCAGCCCACAGGCATCCAGGCAGGTCCCTGGGACTTGCGTGAGGATCCCAGTCCCTTCCATGTGGCTGGGTCTTGCGTCTTGGCCCTCGCCATGCATGGCTGTGGCTTCCTTGACAGATCCACCTTGCCAGACCCATTACTACCCACTTCCATGAGTTTGGGGGTCAGGTGGAGACTCCTTTGGCCCATTCCCTCTAGTTCCCAGTTCCTCCCAGATAGGAATCCCATATGCCCAGGCAGGAGGGTATGGTGGTCTTGGGAGGCCTGCTGGGCTCCCCTGGTCCTGAGCTGCACTATCCATGTATAATGCACATCCTTATTTTCTCTCAAAAATTTGGGCCAAAAGTGAATATCATACATAGCAAAATACAGCATTACCAGGAAACTCCCTGTTGACTTCCATTTATAATCCCATTTTACACAGGTTATAAATTTTATTTCAAAGATGTTTTCTTTGCACTTAAATGTATTATATGCACCTATTTTTAAAAAAGTACGTGAAGTTTCCTATTTGTGCTTTTACAAATTACATAATAAACTTAAGTACTACCTTGCAGCTTGCCTTTTTTCCCTACTCCAAAATGTCTTGGAGAACTTTTCGTATTAGTGTATATAGTGGTATATGATTATATAGATAAATAATTTTGAAATATAGATTATAATACAGATATAATTATGAAATATAAATGATAATTGTATGCATATATATAGTACATACAGTTCTTTTATGCTATCACATAGTTTTCTATAGTACCACAATGGACCTTAATTTAGTTAATCTAGCATCTAGTTGACGTATATTTTTGTGGTTTTCAATCTTTCAATATTTAAAATAATGCTCCCACAAACATTTTTGCACAAACCTCAATGCATTTGTGTTTTTCAAGAATTGATATAAAGAAATACAATTATTATGTTAGAGTTCATGTATATTTTAATTTTAATAGACACTGTTTAATTACTCTCCAGAATGGCTATTATTTAATATTCTAAACAGGGGTGTATGAGAGAACCTATTTCTCTATAGCGTTGATTATATTTTATTACATTGGTATAATATGACTTATTTAGCCATTCTGGGTATTGTCTTTTGTCATATTTATCCTGTTATAGGAAGAGTTATTGCGAAGAGGAGGTTGCAAAAACATGCATGCAAACAGGTGTAAATACATGTATGTAGAACACACATGTAATCATGTATACAAACATTTCCTGCTTTAATTTTTTTATGTTGTATAAATTTTGCAGACTAGTGGTATTTACTAAGGCATGAATTAGATAATGTCTTTAGGTATCAAGATTATTTTAACATTATGATGCTGTTTTAGGATGATGATACAACTGAAGGAGTTATATCTACCAATACTCCAAATTTGGATGATTTCTATCCAGCAGAAGAAGACAGCAAACAAAATTCAAATAATACTAGAGGAAATGCCAGTAAAACACAGAAGGATACTGGAGTAAATGAAAAGACAAGGTATGTTCAGCATTTGGCCTTCATTTAATAAAAGTTCAGAGCTTGTTATAGAGAAGGTATGTACGCAGGTGGGTAATGTATTATGTTGTGCTTAGTGCTGTTATCAGATTTTATTAGAGTCTCTAAATACAGTGTCAACTTAATTCTAGAGAGAAATTTTATGAAGCTAAACTACAGCAGCAACAGAAAGAGCTAAAACAATTACAGGAAGAAAGAAAGAAACTGATTGAGATTCAAGAGAAAATTCAAGCGTTGCAAAAGGCATGTCCTGATTTACAGGTAATTGTGAAATTTATTTCTTTGCATTTGTCTGAAAAAAGGTGTTTATAACCTAATGTCAGGCTTGGCACCTGTAGCTCAAGCAGCTTGGGCGCCAGCCACATACACCGGAGCTGGTGGGTTTGAACCCAGCCTGGGCCTGCCAAACAACTACGACAACTACAACCAAAAAGTAGCCAGACGTTGTGGCAGGTGCCTGTAGTCCCAGCTACTTGGGAGGCTAAGGCAAGAAAAGTTTGACCCCAGGAATTGGAGATTGCTGCGAGCCTGGACGCTATGGCACTCTACTGAGGGCGACATAGACTCTTGTTTCTCCCCACCCCCCAAAATGCTCTTTTTCTGGTGCTCAAGTGATAGATGTGTATCTGTAATTTTGTGATGAATTAAATGGGTAAATAGATGAGGGTTGGGGAAACACATTTACAGTATGTAAGATGGCACATAGGAATTGACTGATTATTTGGGCTAGGTAGCTATAGATTCAGAGCATAAGTACTCATAACTATATACATATATTAAAATATTCTGCTTTGAATGTTGCAATTATGGATCAGCATTTCAATCTTTTACCGGCCTCAAATTACATAATAAAGGGTTTAAGCGGAGTGTGAGTTATCTAAGTAATTGTATGTAGTTGTCTTTTCCTTATTCAGTAATACCCTAATATATGGGTCTTTGAGATGGAACAGAGAATCTTTGACCATTTATCAGATAATAGATACTGATACAGGAAGAGAATAACAGTTCTTTTTGGCATTTTCTTAGTAGATATTGGTTAACTTCATTTAGATTTTGTTTTCAAAGAAAGAGAAACACATCCATGTTGTGTGTTTCTAATTTTATTATTTATTTTCTAGATTCTGGCCTTTTCCGCTTTAATTGTTTCTCCTTATCTCCAATCTAAGTACTAGAGGAATTTGTGTTCAGTATAAAAAAAATTTTGATAATAACATTTTATCCCTATTGTCCTTATTCTTTTGAGAGTTATTGTTATCAACTTTAGCCTGTGTTTTCATCTTTTTTTTCTTACATCAGGTTAACTTTGTAAGGTGATGGCAGTTGGGGTCTAGTTATAACAGATTAAATGTAGCACTCGAGCATTCAAGAAGTAAAATAAATACTTTTATGAAATTAATATAGTTGCTTTAATTTTTCATAATAGTTTCTTACCAATTCTTTTTTAGCTGTCAGCCACTAGTGTGGGTAATTGTCCCACCAAAAAATACGTGCCAGCTATTACTTCAACTCCAACTATTAATGAAAATGAGACTAGTACAAGCAAGTCTGTTTTTGAGCCTGAAGATTCTTCAGTAGTGGATAATGAGGTATTGTAAATTGTACAGTTTTTTCTGAATTGGTCTTAAGACACTACTTAAAAAGGGAAACTGAGTATCTGTAAAGTATGTTTTTAAATGGTAGTCCGTATTATAACTTTAGTTGGGGAATGAAACTGATTTTTTCTAAACAACAATTACATTGAGATCTTTCAAAATATTTGTGCTCTTAGTAAAATTTGGCAGAATTATATTTAAGGGGGTGGTTGCAGCAAATAGTAATCACTTTAATTAGAAAGACCTATTCTTTGGCATTTCACGTATATGTAATTTGTAGAAAATACCACAACTTTTTCTAAATTGTTTTTATTAAGAATTAAAGATTGCCTATTTTTTTCTTATTGATTACCAAAATATTATATTACATGGGTAAAAAAGACAGGAGTAGAAAGTTTTATTGATATTGACAATATTTTTAGCCCATTATTCTCTAAGGCTACAACAAATCCAGTATTTACTTGACTAATTTTTAGTTGTGGTCAGAAATGAGAAGGCATGAAATGTTACGGGAAGAGCTGCGTCAGAGGAGAAAGCAGCTGGAAGCTCTAATGGCTGAACATCAGAGAAGACAAGGTCTGGCTGAAACTACATCTCCAGTGGCTGTGTCATTGAGAAGCAATGGATCTGAGAACCTATGTACTCCTCAACAGAGTAGAACAGAAAAGTAAGAGAGCTGTATAAATCACTTTATTTTTATTTTTTATTTTTTTGTTTTTTTTTTTTTGAGACAGAGCCTCAAGCTGTCGCCCTGGATAGAGTGCTGTGGCATCACAGCTCACAGCAACCTCCAGTTCCTGGGCTCAAGCGAGTCTCCTGCCTCCGCCACCCAAGTAGCTGGGACTACAGGCGCCCGTCACAATGCCCGGCCATTTTGGGGTTGCAGCTGTCATTCATTGTTGATTGGCGGACCTGGGCCGGATTCGAACCCACCAGCTCAGGCGTATGTGGCTGGTATCTTAGCCCGTTGAGCAACAGGTGCCGAGCCAAAATCACATTATTTTTTAATGTCACCTACCTATGACCTATAAGCTAGGCAGCCTCATTTCACCTCTATACCATGGCACAGATCTGCTATTTCAGTGAGGCTAGTGTTAAGTATCACTTTTGTGACTTAATTAACTGAATCTAGCTACTTTCTGTTCAGACTTCTTCTAGCATCACCATCTTTTGTTTTAAATTACTTTGGCACTCACAAAGGTGGTACAAATTCCCTTAGATATATAAGCCTTAAACTGAACATATTTCGCAAGGTTCCTAAAGATCCTAAAACATGCAGAAATTTAGTTTTTAGAATTTAAGTTTAAAATTTCCATATTAGAATATTTCTGTAAGATCAGTTCACGACTTCTTTATATAGTAGTATTTAGATGTAAATTTTGAAATTCAGATGTATTTACAACATTACCTTTTGGCAAGGACCGTTGCAGCAAGGCTCACTTTCTTAGAACTTTTCTACTGAGCATAGCACTGTGTCTTGTGCCTTTAATCTCAGTGACTTGGGACACTGAGGTGGGAAGATTGATTGCTTGAAGTCAGGAGTTTGAGAGTAGCTGGGCTATATATAGCAAGACCCCACCTCTTAAAAAAAATTAAAAATTTGTTGGGTGGGGTCCCAGCTACTCTTCCTTCTACTTTTATCAAATCCTTTTATTGGAATCCTTCCTTCATCCCTTAATGTTTCCATGACACTAAACACTAGATTGTTTTCTTTCTCACCTTTAACATTCACCCCACCTGTACAGATTTATCTTATTTATTTCTGTACATTCAACTCCACTTCTGGCTAGGAATTTCAATACTATGTTGAATAGAAGTGGGAGGGTGGGCATCTTTGTCTTGTTCCTGGTATTAGAAGAAAAGCTTTCAACTTTTCATCATTTCGTATGATGTTAGTTGTGACTCAGTCAGTGTGTTGAGGTACATTCCTTCTATACCTAATTTGTTGAGAGTTTTTATAATGAAACAGTGTTGAAAGTCACACTTCTCTTCCATGTTCTACACTAAATTAACTGCCTCATGGACATTTCCCTTCGGGTGTCTGATAAGTACTCCATAACCAGCTTCTTTCACAGTGAACCCTTATTTCTCTTGATTGAATATGTTCTTGTTCTCCCCCTACCTTATCTCTCTCTACCTTTATCTATTTAAAAAAAAAAAAAAAAAAAAAGGTAAAAATTGGTTTGGTATGCCTGTGGTCCCAGATACTCAGGAGGCTGAGGAAGGAGGATCCCTTCAACACAGGAGTTTGAGGCTGCAATGAGGTATGATCATGCCACTTGTTTGTGACAGAGCAAGTCACATCTCTTTAAATAAAAAAAAAAGAAAAGAAATGGCCGGGCATTGTGGCGGGCGCCTGTAGTCCCAGCTACTTGGGAGGCAGAGGCAGGCTTGAGCCCAAGAATTAGGGGTTGCTGTCAGCTGTGATGCCATAGCACTCTATCCAGGGTGACAGCTTGAGGCTCTGTCTCAAAAAAAAGAACTTTCTATTTTGGAGAAGGCATGCCAAATACATTTTACATAGCAGCAATAGAGTATCACTCATCTCATATAGTTATGAGTAAATGAAATTTTATGTATGTTTGAAACAATGTCACATAGTAGATGGCTTTAAATTTACCTTATCTCCACAATGATACTTACGTTTTTTACTTACCAGAACAATGGCAACTTGGGGAGGTTCTACCCAGTGTGCGCTAGATGAGGAAGGAGATGAAGATGGTTACCTCTCTGAAGGAATAGTTCGGACAGATGAAGAGGAGGAAGAAGAACAAGATGCCAGTTCCAATGATAACTTTTCTACATATCCTTCTAACAGTGTGACTCATAACTCCTATAATGTAAAGGAAGCTAAAAATAGGTTAGTTTTGGTGTTTCCATTTTTTGCTTTATTTAGCATCTCAGGTATTTCTGTCTGAGTAACACCAAGAACCAACTTCTGCCCAACTTAGCTGCAAATTTGGGAGTTCATTGGATGCTTAGTTTCAGGTTTGAGAATTCACTAGAACAACTCACAAAACTTAGGAAAACACTTCCTTTTGTCTACCAATGATGAAGGATCCAACTTATGGACAACCACAGAAAGAGGTATATTAGGAAAATGTATGAGGTGGGGAGGTGTGTAGAGCTTCTGTCCTTCTGTGGGTAGACCACTCCCCAGCACTTTGATGTGCTCACCACCCTAAGAGCTCTGTGAGCTCCATTAGTTTGAGGTGTCATTGCATAGGCGTGATTGACTAAGTCATTGGCCACTGTTGGTTGAATTTAGTCTGTGGTCAGGGGAAGTGGGTCTGAGGATGTCATTGGTTTTTCTGGTGGTCACTACCTCCCTCCTATTATGAAGCTATCTAAGGTCCTCTAAGAGTCACTTCTTTAGTGTAAACTGAGGTCCAATTGAAAGGGGCTTGTTATAAATAACAAAAGACACTACCACTCAGGAAATTCTAAGGGTTTTAGGAATTCTTTGTCAGGAACCAGGGACAAAAATCTAGATACTTATTTACTGTCTGACTGACACTAAGTAATTTGGTAGTACATAAATTTTCAATCAGACCTCAGTTTATGCCAGTGCAGTAATCAGCTATGCTGCAGTAGACCCTAGCTATACTGGATCAAGGTTCATAAACTTTCATCTTCATTTTGTTTTTTTAGAATTAAGCATAATTGACACGTTGTACTTAGTGGAAAAGGTCAATAAAGGTATTCATTCCGTTGTTATTTGCAGCAGTGAAAAATATTTTCATTAGTAAAAGATGGTAAAGTAGCTATAGTAGTCTCACTTGATGAAATGTTATGAATGGAAAAAATGCTTGTTATATAATATTTTCATTTTGTAGAATATAAAATCTCTATTTGGTATTTTTGTATAAGTACATAAAGGAAAAAGAAAGGAAAGTAATTAAAAATGATAATTGTACGAGGGTAAAAATCTACAATTTTCCCCTTCTCTGTTTTTAATACCTTAAAAGTACTTTTATCTTTTTTTTTTTTTTTTTTTGAGACAGTCTCGCTATGTTACCCTTGGTATAGAGTGCTGTGTCATTACAGCTCACAGTAACCTTAAATTCCTGGGCTTAAGGATTCTCATACCTCAGCCTCCCAGTAGCTGGGACTACAGGCTCCCGCCACAATGCCTGGCTATTTTTTTTTTTTTTTTTTTGTAGTTGTCATTGTTGTGTAGCAGGCCAGGGCCAGGTTTGAACCTGCCATGAACCCGCCGCCACTGATGATGTATATGATCAGTGTATGTGGCTGGTGCCCTAGCCGCTGAGCTATAGGCATAGAGCCAAGTCCTTTAAACTTAAAAGAGAATATTGAGGCCCAAGGCAGTGGCTCATACCTGTAATCTCAGCACTGTGGATAGGCTTAGGTGGATCACTAGAGGCCAAGAGTTTGAGATTAACCTGGGCAAATTAGTGAGATCCCCATCTGTGCAAAAAAACAAAAAAAAATTAGGTAGTCATGGTGACTCATGCTACACAGCTAAGGTAGGAGGCTTGTCTGAGGTTAAAGTGAGCGATAATGATTTTACTGTACACCAGCTGGGGCAACAGAGGGAGACCCCATTTCTTAAGAAAAGAATAATGGTCCAGAGACCAACATATCAGGGCTTATTGCCATATTTAAAACATCAAATTATTACATATGATAATTTAATGCTTTCAATCTTCTGTTAGGTGGAAGAACAATCGCCATTTTTCAACAGATGAAAATTATCGTCCTTTAGCTAAGACAAGGCAACAGAACATCAGCATGCAGCGGCAAGAAAACCTTCGTTGGATGTCAGAGCTCTCTTATGTAGAAGAGAAAGAACAATGGCAAGAACAAATCAATCAGCTAAGGAAGCAGCTTGATTTCAGTGTCAATATTTGTCAGACTTTGATGCAAGACCAGCAGGTAAAATGTAGTATGAAAATAAATGTTTCTTTTATCTTCATTACTTTTGAAGCAATACAAATTTTTCTCAAGTTGTAACTATTAAACATTTTCTTTTACTAGACTTTGTCTTGTCTTCTACAAACTCTTCTCACTGGTCCTTACAGTGTTATGCCTAGCAATGTAGCGTCACCTCAAGTTCACCTTATCATGCACCAGTTGAACCAGTGCTATACTCAGCTAACATGGCAACAGAATAACGTGCAGAGGTAACCTCTTCCTTAGAAGCATTGAGACTGTACAGTAAAAGCTAAACTTGAGTGAAAGTTTTACAGTTATCTTCTGGGAGAAAAGGGCATTGACCAAATTGCATATTTGGATATTCTCTATAGACTTAGAGTGGGTGAATTGTATGGTGTGTAAATTATAAACAATAAAGCTGCAAACAAGCAATTGAGTTTCTTACAGTTATACCAGCTTCCTGTCAGAAGTGCTAAGTTTAGTTCTTGTTTCACAGGCTAGGTTGTTGAAATAGGCCTATAAAGCAAGCAGGTATTGTAGTGTCAGTAAGTCTGTTCTATGTGCTATTGAATCATTTCTTATGTACGTTCTTTCTGAATGTTCTTATTTATTTATTTATTTATTTATTATTTTTTTTGGTAGATACAGAGTCTATTGCCCTCGGTAGAGTGCCATGGAGTCACAGCTCACAGCAACCTCCAGCTCTTGGGCTTAGGTGATTCTCTTGCCTCAGCCTCCCGAGTAGCTGGGACTACAGGCGCCTGCCACAACGCCTGGCTAATTTTTGATGCAGTTCAGCCGGGGCCAGGTTTGAACCCGCCACCCTCGGTATATGGGGCCGGCGCCCTACTCGCTGAGCCACAGGCGCCGCCCAACGCCTGGCCATTTTTTTTTTTTTTGGGTTGCAGCTGTCGTCGTTTGGCGGGCCTCGGGGAAGGGATTCGAATCCGCCAGTTCAGGTGTATGTGGCTGGCACCTTAGGCCGTTGAGCCATAGGCACTGAGCCTGAATGTTCTTTATGTACAGACATCACTATGAAAGTTTTGAGACAGATTGTGTTATGATCCATCATTTCACTTTGAAGAAACACAGTCGACAACATACTTTCTGATTCACTGCAGCAATTTTCAACTTACTTGGCTTATTGGTGTTGCTGAGAGGGCTTCATTTGTTTCCACCCACATAGATTTTATGTTTCTTGATTTTTGTGTAGCTCAAAACTTTAGCAGTGACCCACATAGATGGTAATAGAACTGACTTTTTGTTTATTGACAACTTAAATTTTTATAGGTTGAAACAAATGCTAAATGAACTTATGCACCAGCAAAATCAGTGTTCAGAAAAACCTGGAAGCAAGGAAAGAGGCGGTAGTGGATCACACCCTCCTTCTCCCAGTTTATTTTGTCCTTTCAGCTTTCCAACACAGCCTGTAAATTTGTTTAATCTACCTGGATTTACTAACTTTTCATCATTTGTACCAGGTAGGTGACTAAAAACCTATAGAAAAATACATACAAGCACAGTGTTGGAGAATATAATTTGTCTATTGCATGGATTTTTAACGTTTTCTTTTGGAATCATAGGAACTGTTTGCAAAGAAATTTACAAACTTTTCTACATTGTTTCTTTGAAATGAACATTTAAGCTTAATAATATGGGTGTGAACAAAGTTAAATACACTACTTAGGAATGATTCCTTCAACTATTTAAGAGGAAAGGGAACTGACTCCACAGTGACTGCCGTACACTAGGGCATCATGTGAAACATGAGGAAAATAAAGATCAATGAGACAGTATTCTTGTAGAGGAGCACCACAACTAGTTAGGGAGACAGTACGCTAGACTCAAGGTGAGACTCAATAATGTACCAGATGCCATTTAAGTTACCGAGATCCAAAGAGAAAGACTAATCCTTTAAGGAAGCAAAGAATGGTAAGTAATGTTTGTGTGGTGCCATGGGTGCTATTGCAGTGGTGCAAACACTTGGGGAAAGTGTCAACAAAGTACTTTTTTCCAGAACAGGTGATATTTAAGCTAAAGAATGAATAGAATTTATTTCCAGCAAGATTACAAGGGAAAGGGAACCACTTCCAGTTACAAGGCAATGAAATAGTATGTCAAATAGAGAATTTGGAGGGAATTAACTGTGGCTAGTGTTTAGGAATAAGGCAGGGGAATAGTAATTGATGTGGTTAAAGAGTGGCAGAGGCATTTTGTGATATGTGAAGAAGTTTAGAATTTGTATTGCAGGTAAGATGGGGCCATCCACGGTCTTTCAGCAGAGGCCAAACATGAGATTTATATTTTAGAAACATTATTCTGGTGGTAGTGTTGAGGGGAAGTTGGACAGAAGGAGCTGAGAGTCTAGCTGGTGAATGGAAGGCTGCTGCAGTAGTATGATAGACTGACCAAAGGCACTGGCAGTAAGGGTAAGGAAAAAGGAGTAACTTAAAGACATCAGAGGGAGAACGAACAAGTGAAGTGGCCAGTTACACAAAATGTCATGGGGTAGGCAGAGTTGAAGGTATTTGCCAGGGAATAGAGGAGGAAAAATAAGGTTGAGAGGGCTATGTTAAATATAAACAAATATTTATATATCATAATACATAGGATTTTGAAGACAGTGGCATTAACAGGATTTTCAAGACAGTAGCATTAAAAAATTTAACCAGCTTTTTAGGTCTTAAGTGCCAGTTGATATTGGCAGTAAACATATATGAATAGGCTTTTAAGTAATAAGAAATTACACGTGCTGTTCCTTTTCACTGTAATATTCTTCATAATCATGCCAACCCTGTGCAAAGACTTATTTATTGTTCATAACCTAGTTCAATTTTGTGGCGTCTTCCTGATCTCTTCCTCCCCAAGTTAGTAGTCCGTTAAAGATGCAGAATGCTATTTGGCAATTATAATTTAATTGTATTTCGCTTCCCAAAAGAGTAGAGTAGAAAGAATGTAAGCTTTGGAGTCATACGGACCTAACATCTAACCCCCTTTTTCATTATTCGACACTTGATCTCTAAGCTACTTTTCTTACTGTACAGTGAAAATAATACCTATTTCATAACATGTTGATTATTAAAGCAACATGTGAAGTGCCTACAAGAGAGTCTGCCATCCAGTAATAATTAGATAAATATCAAATACTATTATTTTTGAATTTTAAGGGCGTGGGGATCATTAGTCATCTTTACATCACCAAAATCCCTAAACCAGAGAGGGCGAGCTGTAAACTGATTGATTAAATAAATATCACTTTATTTTAGTTATCAATTTTTTTTTATGAATTTGAATGGCATATTTAATTAAAACTGCCTTTTAATTTTATTTTAAAGCTAAAGGCACTTCACTGTTCTCTTATCCTTTGCTTTTATTTATTAGGTATGAATTTCAGCCCATTAATTCCTTCCAATTTTGGAGATTTTTCTCAGAATATCTCTACACCCAGTGAACAACAGCAACCATTAGCCCAGAATTCATCAGGGAAAACAGAATATATGGCTTTTCCAAAACCTTTTGAAAGCAGTTCCTCTGTTGGAGCAGAAAAACCAAGGTACTTGATTATGAACATAATCGTTAACTTCCTTAAGCATTCACTTCTCTGGCTACATTTAATTATATAATTTGAAAACACAATTAGAGAGGATGTTTGTGATTGTTGAACTTGATGGGAATGTGAAGCTTACAGATATTTCTGGGTAAGATACCAAATATCTGCTGGTAACTCTGGTATAGGACAAGTTCAGAGTTTTGATCTAGGGTGACCTGTGAGATTTATTTTGGAAATATATTGCCTGACTCATAGGGTGTCTTTTGTTCTTGATTTGATATCTATCTTTAAACCAGTTCACTGTTCACTGACTTAGGACTAGAAACTAATATTCACAGCTAGAGGATAGTTGTTAAGTGATGGTCCCTTCATTTGATTCCCAGCCCCTGATTAGAATCAGTTTCTAAAGCCCATTAAGATACAATATTGAGTACTATTTTGATTATAAAAATAAGTTTTGTCTAGAAAGTTTTTTTTTGTTGTTGTTGTTGTTTTTGAGACAGAGCCTCAAGCTGTCACCCTGGACAGAGTGCCATGGCATCACAGTTCACAGCAACCTCCAATTCCTAGGCTCAAGTGAGTCTCTTGCCTCTACCTCCCAAATAGCTGGGACTACAGGCACCCGCCACAACGCCCGGCCATTTTTTGGTTGCAGCCGTCATTGTTGTTTGGCGGGCCCGGGCTGGATTCGAACCCGCCAGCTCAGGTGTATGTGGCTGGCGCTTTAGCCCGTTGAGCCACAGGCGCCAAGCCGACAGTGTTTAATTGTTAAATTGTGAACTTTTTGGGATGTTCTAACTAAATTAACCAGAAACTATTAGAATTCCAACTTTGTGTTCCACCTTTAGGAATCCTGTGATTACCTTCCCTGTCTCTGTTGACTCTTTTAGTTGCCCTGTCCATTGTTTCCAATTACATCTCGTGTTGCTTTCTTAAGTGTTCTGTCATTCAAGCCTAACAGTGTTTTAGTGTACAGTTGGCATTCAGAAGTGATAACTGAATAAATGTCTGTCACAGACAATAAGCATTTATTCAAAGTTTCAGTGAATAGGCCTTCCTTTTGGAAGGTTTCTGCTTCATTACTATCTATGTTTTAAATATAATTGGTAGTAAAAAATTACTCATATTTTACTTTATTTATATCATTTTTAGAATAGAATGGAATAATAATATTTTTTTGATATTTGACCTACCTTAGATTAGATCTCATCTCTCAAATTCTCAACTATTATAGGTTCCTTGAATTAAAGGACTGGAAATAATAATGAGTCAGATGAAACCATATGGTCTTACTCAAGAGTCAGAAAACTTTTCCTGTACAGGTCTAGAGAATAAATATTTTAGGCCTTGCAGGCCATACAGTGTCTATCATAGCCATTTTTGCACACTAGACATAGATAATATGTAAACAGGAATGGAAATGTGTTCTAATAATACATGATTTATGGGCACTGGACTTTGAATTTCTTACAATTTTCGTGTTTCATAAACTATTTTCCTTCAACCATCAAAGAGTATAAAAACTATTCTTAGTTTATAGGCCATACAAAACCAGGCAGCAAGCTGAATTCGGTTTCTAACCCTATCTTCATTTATGTCTTGTAGGTGCTTGTCTGTTGTAGTCCATGTGAGGTTCTGTGATATAACACTAGACTTACAGTACTAAATTAGACTTAATGAGTGGAGAAATAAATTACTAGTTGAGTGACCAGTTGTTTTCACCAAATTCTGGTTCTATTTGAACTTCTTTTTTTTTAAGACAGAGCCTCAAGCTGTCACCCTGGATAGAGTACTATGGCATCACAGCTCACAGCAACCCCCAATTCCTGGGCTCAAGCCTGCCTCTGCCTCCCAAGTAGCTGGGACTACAGGTGCCCGTCACAACACCAGGCCTTTTTTTGGTTGCAACTGTCATTGTTGTTTGGCGGGCCAGGGCTGGATTCGAACCTGCCAGCTCAGGTGTACGTGTCTGATGCCTTAGCCCATTGAGCCACAGGCGCCAAGCCTCTATTTGAACTTGTTTCAAATGACACAGATAGATGTTACGTTCCCAGACCCTCTGTTACAGCTCTTTCCTAGCCACTCTTTGGTGTTTTCTTTTCTCGTATGTTCCATTCTGCCTTGATTTTCTTTCCCACCATTTTCCATCATAATTTTGACATAGAACTTCTGCCAGTGAAAATGGTTTAGTAAGTAAAAATGGTTTAGTTTATAATTAAAGCTCAATGTATTGTAGTACATTAGCCTATGTAATATGTATTTGCATATTTTTGTGTAAACTTTTATAGCCTGTTGACTATTTTATTCACCTAAATCTGCTTATTAGTGAACTGTATATTAGGCTTACCTGGAATTTTCAGTATATAAGGAAGTCTATAATTTATAAAAACTTGTTTTTATTGTTAAGGAATCAAAAATCGCCTGAAGAGGATGTGGACAGCAGCAGGACACCATGGTTATATGACCAAGAAGGTGAAATAGAAAAACCATTTGTTAAGACTGGATTTGCAGTGTCTGTAGAGAAAACTGCAAATAGTAATCGTAAAAATCAATTAGATACAAGCAGAAGAAGACACCAGTTTGATGAAGAATCATTAGAAAGCTTCAGCAGTATGCCTGATCCAGTAGATCCAGCAACAGTAACTAAGACATTCAAGACAAGAAAAGCGTCTGCACAGGCCAGCCTGGCATCTAAAGATAAAACTCCCAAGTCGAAGGGTAAGAAGAAGAATTCTACTCATTTGAAAAGCAGAGTTAAAAATATTGGTAAGTATTGAAACTTGTTGAATGTTGATCAGTATAAATGTTAGTAATCTTACTCTGACACACTGACACGTTTAATTTCGTTATGGCCAGATGGGCAGATGCTATTATAGCCCTACTAGAATAGTTGTTGTAAATTACCTTTATAATTTTTTTCTTACAAAATACTTCAGTATTTGAAATTGGGCTTAATAGTGTGGATTAATGTTGTAAAACCTGGTATTTATTCATTTTTGTACTTCTTCAAGCTTCTTAGTTTCCTATATATGAAGGCTGTCCAGAAAGTATCCAGCCATGCAGTATGAAAAATTGTCTTAGGGGGCGGCACCTTTGGCTCAAAGGAGTAGGGCACCAGCCCCATGTGCTGGAGGTGGCGGGTTCAAATCCAGCCTCTGCCAAAAACCGCAAAAAAGAAAAAAAGAGAAACAGTCTTAACAGTGCCTGGATACTTTCCGGGCAGCCTTTGTATGCGAGCTCAGAGGTTGGTCTTCAAATTTTGTAGGTTATTAAAAAATTGCCAGAAATGTCCACGTTTTACTATTCTTTCTTTTGTTACTACATCTGATTTTGCATACAGTTCTTTAGCCATAACTTTTGGTTAGATTCTTGATTAACTTATTTAAAGAAGTGTGGGCTTCTAAATACATTGCAGCTTTTGAATACCATATAGATAAACCTCCCCCCCTTTTTTTTTAATTGAGACAAGAGTCTCACTATGTCACCCTTTGTAGAGTACAGTAGCATCGCAGCTCACAGCAACCTCAAACTCTTGGGCTTAAGTGATTCACTTGCCTCAGCCTCCCAAGTAGCTCGGACTACAGGCACCTGCCACAACGCCCGGCTGATAAAACCACTTTTAAAACAGGCTTGCTTTTAGTCTTTCATAAACTAAACCCATTTTCTATTGAGTATCATATTAAAATTTATGGTGTTAACTGTGTGTCTCTTTTTAAAAAGTAGATACTCAGTTTTTATGTGATTAATAACTATTAATATTCACAGTTAAGTACATCAGTACTGTGATTACCTTTCTTATATGCTTTCCCCACACTAGGATTAATGATTGCCTCATTTTTCTGTCTATATTTTGTTCATATCTATGAATTAATCACCAAACTCAGCAGAGCAGCAGAGTTTTCTTGCTTTAGTGGAAAACAGCCTCCAGGAACTTTCTTAGAAATCGTGTATGAGACATTTTTGGTGTCATTAAATATTTGCAAGACTCTGATTTGCTGGATAGCTCGCCTGTGTTTAGAAATCTAAGTTAGAAAGCTTTTAAAGAAATCCCTTTATTGTCTTCCAGTTTCCAACTTGAATGATAGCCTTAGAATTGTTATCATACAAGTACAAATAGAGGATTGATAAAGGGAAGATCAAGTTCAGATAGGCTATCATAGAGAGTGAATTAACAATATCTTGGGGAGCCTTTTTGTAATTAGCAGAGCAGCTGCTGTGATCTGGAAGATGTAAAGTGGCAGAGCCGCTTGCTTTCTGTTGGCTGTTTCATAGTGTCTGGGCAAAGATCAGAGCTCCCTGGCTCTTGGAGAAAGCTATGGTAGAGGAGATCCATGCAGCCCCTCCTATTATTGGCCCTTCTCCTCACCTTTTAGAGTAGCAATCTTTTGCCACTTCACATTAATAATAGGCATGGGTGTTACTGAGCAGGTGAGTGGCAGTCCTTTCTGCCCTGCACATGGAAGAGCATTAGTCTTAGCTGCTGAGGAGACTAAACAAGAGAGATGCTTGCTTTCATTGTCTTGATGGGAGACCAACAGCTTTCTAGCCAGAAGGTTGCTTACCCGTAGAAATGAGACCACAGACTGTTCAGCATGCCACCATTAAAGCTACCTAGTGTTTGGGCCTAACCTTAAGGGAAGGTAAGAGTCATGACTAGGCAAGTGAATATAGCAATGCATATAAAAGAGAAAAGACCAGTAGAATAGGCAAAACCTAGTGAAAACAGAATTATTGAACAAAATACACACTTGAACAAAATAATACGGTGACATAAGCGGTTGAATTATAACAAATTCTTTAAAAGTAGGAAAATGATTTTTAGTTTAATGTTGAGGTTGTTTGAAGAAAAAGAGGATGCATGCCAAATTACTAGCCTAGACAATCAAGGTGGAGAATTATGTCATTACATAGAACAAAATATTAAGAGATAAAATCTAGAGGAAAAAGACTAGAGAAGGTTTACAGGTTACTCTTGGATATTTGATCTACAAGGAGCTTTAAAGGAAAAAAAGTAGAGAAGCAATAATTAAATACATAAGGGGATGAAGAAAGATTTGAGAGTTCAGATCACAACAGCTGACTGTTGTCCAGCCAGGGAGGAAGGAGGAGGAAAACAAACACCTATATATAGTCTAGGAAAATTATTGACTTAAAGTAAAAATTTCTCAAACTTTTCGTATGAAAGAACAAAGTACATAAAAAGAAGAACTAAACTGACATCAGATAATCTTACCATACAAGTACAAGTAGAGGAAAGTAGAATGACCCATATATAGTCAGAAAGGGATTGCAACTCAAGAACTTGTACGCAGTCAGCAGACCCTTCCTTCCTCTTGAGATAAAAAAGATACTGGTGTATCGCAACAACTATACAGAAACAGCTTATGAATTGGAATAGAGATCTTTATAAAAGGGAAGGTGAAGAGGGGAGGTAGCAGTTCAATAAAGAAAACAATAGATGGATCTCACTAATAACAAATTTGAAAGTAAAAATAAAACATTAGCAAATTGAATCTGTCAGTGTATCAAAAGAATATTAGACTGTTGTTATGAGGGTTCATTTCAGAAATAATGATCGTGATTTGTTATATCAAAATGACAAAAGTCATGTAATTTAGCAGTAGATCATTGAAATACACAAAGACTGTTAGCCATTGTCAATTTAAATTCTGCAAAGATATCTATCAAGATTAGGAATTGAACGGGGATCCCCTCTCTACCACCATCATTATGTACCTTTGTTTAGAAAACATTAGGATAGTGGTTCTCAACCTGTGGGTCGCAGCCCCTTTTTAATAATGAAAATAAATTGTGGCATTAGGAAGGTTGAGAACCACTGCATTAGGACAAACAATTAGATCAAATAATTGGAATTATTACTACATAATTGTGATAACTATTAGAAAAGGAGAGAAACAAATTCTATATACTTTTTCTAATTGTATTTTTGTATACTAAGAGAGCCCAAGAGACCCTGGAAAATAGCTACTAGAATTATAAGGTAAACTGGTAAAGTGGCTGGTTATGAAATAGATGTAGTATGGTATTTTTTTATGTGCTAATAATACCCAGTAGAATGGAAGCAGGGGAAATACTCTTTTCATAGTAGTACTCAAAGCTATTGTGGAGGAAAAAACTTCAGGAATAAACTATAAGGAAAGTAGTAGGTCCACAGAAATGTATATTTTTGAACAACACAAAAGAATATTGAACAAATGTAAAAACAACATGTTTTTAGGTGGAAATATATAAAATTATTAAATATCGATTCTCAAATTAATAAATACTTTTAATTTGATTACATTATGATTCTCCAGGGATTGTATTTAAAATGAGGGGGGGATCTCAAAGCTTATATAATGCCAAAAGTCTAAGAATAGTCGAGAAAAGATGTTAAGCTAGCTGGGACTTGCTTTATCAGATGTTTAAACATACTGTTTAACTTCTGTGGCTAAAAGAGTGAAAATGGCATTGGAATAGATAAGTTAGGCTCGGCGCCTGTGGCTCAGCAGGCTAAGGCGCCAGCCACGTACACCTGAGCTGGCGAGTTCGAATCCAGCCCGGGCCTGCCAAACAACAATGACAGCTGCAACCAAAAAATGGCCAGGCGTTGTGGCGGGCGCCTCTGGTCCCAGCTACTTGGGAGGCAGAGGCAGGAGACTCGCTTGAGCCCAGGAGTTGGAGGTTGCTGTGAGCTGTGATGCCATGGCACTCTATCCAGGATGACAGCTTGAGGCTCTGTCTCAAAAAAAAAAAATTAAACCCAATAAAGTGACCAATGTGCATTTTATTTCGGTGGGAAGAGGGTAGGCATAACTGGTAGTCCACATGGAACAAAAAAAATTGAAATCCTAGGTTGTATCATACATCAAAATAAATACTAAAAAAAACTTGGAAGGAAAATTTGGTAGAATATATGTATGACCTACATGTAGGTAAGACTTCATTTAAACTAAATCATGTCACATAAAAGGTATAAGAAAGATTAATTTGATAAATGCCCATTACTCTTTATTGTGGGTGTATGTATATGTGGTTGTTTTTCTTTTTTTTGAGACAGTGTCTTGCTCTGTTGCCTAGGCTTGTCTTGAACTTCTGCCCTCTAATGATCCTCCCACCTCTGATTGCCAGAGGGTTGGGGTTACAGGTGTGAACTGCCATGCCCTATGGATATTTGTATAGATTGAATGTGATTCTCTCGTGTATTTCCTAGAATTGAAAACTTGTTAACTTGGAGTCCAGTAGAGAATTTTGGTCATATAAGGTCTGCCATATACTTTGATTTGGTATGTACTCATTAAAGAATGATGAAGTATTAGAATTAATGTTACCCCATGTTAACCTCCAAAGGTTATTGCAGATAACTTTAAGACATAGTTTTTGTTTGTTTGTTTGTTTGTTTTTTGAGACAGAGCCTCAAGATGTTACCCTGGATTGAGTGCTGTGGCATCACAGCTCACAGCAACCTCCAACTCCTGGGCTCAAGAGAGTCTCTTGCCTCCACCTCCCGAGTAACTGGGACTACAGGCGCCCTCCACAACCCCCTGCCATTTTTCAGTTGCAGCCATCATTATTGTTTGGCTGGCCCGGCCTGGATTCGAACCCGCCAGCTCAAGTGTATGTGACTGGCGCCTTAGCCTGTTGAGTCACAGGCACCAAGCCTAAGACATAGTTTTAACTGTTTCATTTTATATTTATACCAGGCTGTCACAGCATTCTAAATTAAGTTACCTCTACTGTTTTACTGTGGAAATCAATTTCTCTTTTATAGTTTGAGTTAGCTGTAGCTGCTAACAATTGTCACATTCTTTACTCAAGGGTATGAAAGTGCCAGTATGTCTAGCACATGTGAACCTTGCAAAAGTCGGAACAGATACTCAGCCCAGACTGAAGAGCCTGTTCAAGCAAAAGTACTCAGCAGAAAGAATCATGAGCAGCTGGAAAAAATTATAAAACATAGTAGGTCTACAGAAATATCTTCGGGTATGTTTCTTTCTTTTTTGGTTTGCCTTAATTTAAGGAGATTTTCATTTTAGATTTGAAAAACTATTAAAGCAAATTTTAAAACTAGTCTAAAAATATTTCTGTCATGTAAGGTTTTGTAGTAGAGATGACAGTGTTCATTGACATTAAGAAATTAACTGGAAATATTTTGTTTGTAATGTTAGTTTTTGATATATTTTAATAAAATTCTTTCTAAACAAAGGATAGTTGACATTAATGTGGAACTCCTAATTTGAAATTCTGAAAATCTCATCTGAATAAGAATTAGATGTGAAATTACATCATCCACCTGCTTAAAACCTTTGGGTCATCGTGCCTGCAGGGTGAAGGTTGAATGCCTTACTTTGATAAACGTGGTCATTTGGGATTTTGTTTCTTCTTGCGCCTTCAGACTCATACCACTTTCTGCCTTGAGCTTTATTCTTTTAGCAGCATTAAATATTTTTTTAGCTTATAACAGTGTTTTTCTCATCAGTAGTTGTTTTTCTGCCTCAAGTCCTTTTTGTACTTTATAAGCCCATTTTTCTTCTGTGCTGTTAGTAAAATTTTAATTCTAGAACTCTGAAATTGTATTCTAATGCAAGCTGGAATAGGTTCTTTCTCTTCTGTTTTCAGTGTAGTCTCTGTAAGCCTATTTTGTTGCTTGTATTATATTTACCGGTTTAAGTGTTTTGTATCACATTTTGAGTCCCCATGCAGCATACAAATACAGATAAGATACAAATACTTGCTTATATTTGTATCTTAAATGTCAGCATAATTCCTGACACATGGTAGGTTCTCTGTATTTATCAAATAAATGGAATCATATGTATTTACCATCATTCTAGCTTAAATAATTGTCTGTACTTTCCTGATTTATAAAGAATAAATACATCTCAAAGAAATATATACAGAGAGAGAGGCAGTAAATATAGATTCATTATCTTAGTTGTCAAGACCCTTGGTGAAATAACAGCTACTATCATTTGTATCATGTCTTATTATTGCAGATTTGCAAAACATCTTCTTTTGAGCCTCATAATGTTGAGTTGGTTTTATTTCCATTTTCAGATGAGAAAACATGGTCAGAGACGGTACCGATTTTTTCCATCATTCATAAAGGGCTGGTAATACAAACTGGTACAGCTTTTCTGGCCAGCTACAAAAGTCCTAACCTTAATCCAGTAATTTTAGTTATAGGAATCTATGCTAAGGAAACCAAATAAGAAAAAAATTGTGATTTAGTGTTGTCTAAACAGTATAATTCTAACTATGTATAAACAAAAATTTGAATTAAAAAGACAAGAAGAAAATGTATCAAAGGAGGCCAGGCATGGTCACTCATGCCTGTGATCCTAGCCCTCTGGAAGGCTGAGGGAGGCAGGTTGCTTGAGCTCGGGAGTTTGAGACCAGCCTGAGCAAGAGGGAGACCCCATCCCTAAAAAGTAGCCAGGCATTGTGGTGGGTGCCTGTAGTCCTAGCTATTTGGGAGGCTGAGACAAGATCATTTGAGCCCAAGAGTTTGAGGTTGCTGTGAGCTATGTATGACAGCATGGCACTGTCCCGAGGGTAACAAAATGAAGCTCTTATCTCAAAAATAATAAAAGAAAAGAGAATAAATCAGAGGGTTAATAGTGGTTATATCATCTATAAATAGTGGTTATATATTAAGCTTGTCTATATTTTCTACAACATTTAAAATGACTACTTACTACTCTTGTAATCAGAAAAGAAGCATTACATTTGTTTGTGTTTTAAAATGACTTCCTTAGGTTCAGATTGCTAGGGGATGGTAGTGCTAAACTTTGAATCCTGATCCCCTATAAAGTCTAGGATTCTTTTGGCAAAAATATCAATTCTTTTGTCTCAAACCCAGAATGTTACCAAAATTTTACAATTTTCATGTACTTTTACTATCTTTACCAAGTATTGATATTGTTAGAGAATAAACAATTGGGTATAGATTGTGGAGTGGCATTAAACTGAAAAGTTTAATAAATGATCAATTACTTAAAAAGTTAATAAGTGGTTATAGTAAATCAGACCTTATACTGTCACTTGGAAAATACAATGATTGAATTTTAGTGAGTTTAATAAATGTTTGAATAGTGTAAATATATTTGTATATTTACATAGTCACATTCTAAAAAGATTTATTTTCAGTTTTGACTGGTACCCTAAAATTCTTTATAGCATGTTATAACTTTTTTTGTAATGAATGATTACTTGAATGTAGCAAGTATGACTGCTGGTATTACATAATTGTTTTCTGCCTCAGAAGTTATGGGAAGTTCAACCTGATGTGTATGCTTCTAAAAACAAATGATAGAAGTTGAGTATGATAGTTAATCATCAACCACATTAGTATTATAAGTATATAAGAAACCCTGGAGATTTTTTTCTTGATGAAATTATTTTTAGGTCGAACAAAGGCTGTACCTTGTTATAATAAATAGTTTAGGCAAGCAGTTTTAAAGAAATTTAATTATTTCTTTTTTCATTCACTTATTCATATTATAGACCCTATCTTTACTACTCATACACATTTTATGTTCATCCTTATGTCTGCCCTTTCCTACAGCACATGCTAGGAGAATACAACAGCAGTCTAACAGAAATGCATGCAATGAAGCGCCAGGTAACAATCTGCTTAGTTTTGGTGTCCACTTTTTGTTAATTTTTTTTCCATTGGTCCTAAAATCTTTAGTTTTATTGTTATGATTTTTTTAGATTTAGCTTGTTGTTGTAAGTATTGTAAAGTGAAAGAAAATTCATACTCATAAAATTTTGAAGCCTTAGATTTATAATTCTTATTTGGTAAATTGACCACTTTTCTTGTTTTCCCTTTCTGTTAGTATATATAACCTAACCACATTTATTAGGGTAATAGAAACTTTTTTTATGATTTAATATTTGATATTTATTTCATATTAAATGTTTAAAAACATTTCTTAGAAACAGAAATATAGTTATTTTTATATTATAGTTTACTTTTTCTTTCCTATCAACATCTATAAAAAAATTAAAGACAAGTGTGATATACAAAGACTGGATAAACAAAGATCATGGAAAATTTCAAAGACTACAGAATGCTATCTTTGTCTCTAATTATGTGTTTTTATTAAACATGTATAATTAGAATTGTATTTTTTTAACTCCTCCTGCAACTTTGCAGGAGTGAAAAATAAAAGCCTTTTTTGAATCGTTAGCTGGGAAACTGAAGAAGTAAAACAAGGATCCAGAACTTAAAAAGCTGAATGTATCAGTGGCACTTCCAAAAGAAAAGAACTCTGAAAATAGGACTAAAAACAAGATGGGATCAGAGAAAAATGATTAGAATTAAGGGGTTTTCTAGCCACAGCTAATCAGTTTTAGTTCAGGAAAAAAAAACTGGCATAAACTTTCTACCTCTTGACTGGAAAAGGGGAGGATGAACCTTGTGTTTGGCATGATTTTTTTTTTTTTTCTGAAAAACATTTTTTATAATTTAGATTGAAGATTTTATCACATACAGAGATAATTAAAGATGCCATTAAATACACTTTGTTTTATAGCCTTGAAATAAACATTTTTAATTAATATCATACTGCTATATAGTACATAAATTGAAAGTTTGCATTTCAAATCATATCTTTTGATCTGGATTTATTTAATAAGATATATAGAATTGTGTATGATACACCTCCTGGGTGAAGGACTCAACTACAGCTAGAAAGCAAACAATGTAACTTAATCATATGTACCCTTATATTAATAATAATTAAAAAGAGCTCCAGGGAAAAACCCCATAGGCCAGGAGAGACTGAGATGACATTTTCAAAGTGCTCAAAAAAAAAACAAAACTGTCATCCAAGAATTCTGTACCCAGCAAAGCTGTCCTTCAGATATGAAGGTGAAGTAAGTTTTTCCAGACAAGCAAAAGGTGAGAATTCACCATCACCCCAGACCCATCTTACAAGATCGGAATTCTTTAATCTGAGGGAGGGTGTATGTGTGGATCCAGTAAAGTGCAAAAAGAAAACATCTTCAGCTATCATACCATCTTGGTTAAAATAGCTTTTTCAAAAAGATGGAAAAATGAATGCTGGTAAGAATGTTGAAAAGGGAACACCGTTGGTAGGAATGTAGTACAGTCAATATTAAAAACTATGTGAAGATTCCTCAGAACACTAAAAATAGAACTATCAATAATTCAGCAATTCCACTACTGAGTATATATCCAAAAGAAGAGAAATAAAGAAATATCTGCATTCCCGTGTTTATTGCTGCACTATTCATGATAGCCAGAGTAGAGAATCACCCTAATACAGAATGGAATATTATTTAGCCATAAAAGAATGATGTCCTGTGATTTGCAAAAGAATAAATAAGACTCACTGTTCAATAGATTAGTAGAGTGATTATAGTTAATGATAATCTATTGTACATTTCAAAATAGAAGAGAATAATTCACATGTTCCTAACATTAAGATCAGAGAAAGGACTGATTCCAGTGACCCTGATTTGATCTTTATGAATGTATCAAAATATCACATACACCCTGGAAATAATGACATCTATTATGTATTAATAAAAATTTTTAAAGATACATAGAATTAATAATTAGATTTATTATATTAATGTTTTACATTATTATTATTATTATTTTATGCTTGTGAAAATTGAGACCCTGAAGATGTAAAGGTACTTAGCTATTTAGTGGAAAGTTCTTCCATTAGAGCAGTGGTCCCCAAACTTTTGGCACCAAGAAGACAATTTTTCCATGGACTGTAGGGTCAGGGGATACTGTTAATATGAATCTGCAAGCAGTTGGTTTATTATGGCCTCTGTGCAGTCCAGCCTTTCTACTAATGATAGTCTGTATTTGCAGCTGTTCTCCAGCACTAGCATCGTGATTTCAGCTCAACTTCAGATCATCAGGCATTAGGATTCTCATAAGGAGAACCTAGGTCCCTCGCATGTGTAGTTTACAGTAGGTTTTGTGCTCTGTGAGAATCTAGTGCTGCTGCTGAGCTGACAAGGCAGAGCTCAGGCAGTGATGTGAGTGATGGTAGCAACCGTAAATATGGATGAAGCTTCACTTGCCCACCTGCCGCTCACCTCTTGCTATCTGCCTGGTTCCTAACAGGCTATAGACCAGTACTGGTCTGCAGTCCATGTGTTGGGGACTGCAGCGTTAACACATACTCCTTTGCATTTTCTTATTCCTTTCTTACAAAAATAAATTAAGTCTTTATGATCTTTGTACGCTTATTTGAGAGCACAATATGTAAATACAGTAAACACTTTAAATTTTCTTTTTTAGAAACTTATTACTGATTTTTGTCAAACTTGAATCATTTAGTTTTTTGTGGTTCATTATTGCTCTAGAAGAATTTTTATAGAATTTGACAGCTATAAGAACAACTTGGAGATTTTTTTTTTCATAGAGAACTCAAAATGGGAACAGTTAGTTCCTAACGTATATTAAATTTAAGGGAATGACAGTATACCTTTAAGAGTGATAATTCTATTTTATCAACAAGTGCAGAAAGCAGAATTGTAGCTGAATAGTAAAGTGATGCCTAGGTTTTGTGAAGCTGAAAACTTCTCTTGGATCAGGGAATGTACCAATTTATACCGAGTATGTAAATAAGACACTACGGTGAAATTGACCTATTATGTTATATATTTATCAGCACAGTTCTGCATAATAGATGAATTTTGAGAATTAGTAGACCAAACGAGATAGTTCTTATAGTAGTCTTCCTTGGCAGCATTCAGTTCATTCTTTTCATCATCAAAAAAACAAAAAAGTTTTTTTCTATAATTAAGTTCATATTAACAAAAAAGATAAATTATTTGCATTTAGCTTATTTCATTCAAGTGCTGAAGAATTTTCACTTACTTTTCTTGAGGTATATAAAATTTTCCATATATTTTATATGCTCAAGAGTAACAGTGTCATTAGTAATGCTAGATAATGTTATTCATACTTTTAATATACTTATCTTGATATTTTAAATTTATATTATGTTGGTAACTTTAAGTTGCTTTTTCTATTGTAAGAGCCTTGAAATAGAATTGTGTTCTGATTTTTAAGTAATTTAAAGCTGAGAGTAATGATGCAAGCTAATAAAAATTGTTATGAAGGTATTTCATCAATATTAATTTGCTCTTTTTTTGTATGTTCCAGAAACTGGGAGTGATTTTTCTATGTTTGAAGCTTTGCGGGATACTATTTATTCTGAAGTAGCTACATTAATTTCTCAGAATGAATCTCGTCCACATTTTCTTATTGAACTCTTCCATGAGCTTCAGCTACTTAATACAGACTACTTGAGACAGAGGGCTTTATATGCATTGCAGGTATTTGGTACCTAACATTCTTTTTTCTTATTTGTTGTTTGTTGTTGCCTTATTTGTGATTATACCTGGTTACTTTCTTAAATTGAAGCATATTCTTGTTTCATGATCTGTTTTCTTTGTGCTTTCTTGACATTTTATTTAAAACTTCATGTATGGTTTAAGAAAGTTTAGATAAAGTTTCCTTTTGAACAGTTTTTCAGTGTTTTATATTTAATATTATTTCTTCCTCACACCTAGCCTATGAGGTCAGAAGTATTGCATTTGTTTTTCTATCTGCTTCTGGTTTTTTTTATTTCTTTTTATTTCTTTTTTTTTTATTTATTTGCTTCTGGTTTTTAAATTTGTGATTTAACTTACACGTTTTTATTTCCTTATTTAGGACATAGTATCCAGACATATTTCTGAGAGCCATGACAAAGAAGGAGAAAATGTAAAGTCAGTGAACTCTGGTACTTGGATAGCATCAAACTCAGAACTTACTCCCAGTGAGAGCCTTGCTACTACTGATGATGTAAGCTGATAATTAGTGAAATGTAGGCATAATTGCAGTATGCAGTAAACAAAAGTTAAATAAGTTATTGTCAAATTGTGAGTATACCCAATATATTTGATTTTTAGCTTTTTTTAAAAAAAAACCTAGGTGTAATGTACTACTTTATTTCAATCAAAATAAGGCACTAGACACTAAAAATAATGTGAAAATGATGGATTATGAGGTCTAAAATAGTCATATTTATATTGTCATTGCTCAACATAGGGACTAATTCTTAACATAACTTTTAATTAACATGTGTTTATTCAAGACATTTAATAAACCACTTAACAGGGCAGCGCCTATGGCTCAGTGGGTAAGATGCCGGCCTCATATACTGAGGGTGGTGGGTTCAAACTCGGCCCCAGCCAAACTGCAACAACAACAACAAAAAAAAGGGGACGTTGTGGCGGGTGCCTGTAGTCCCAGCTACTTGGGAGGCTCAGGCAAGAGAATCACCTAAGCCCAGGAGTTGGAGGTTGCTGTAAGGTGTGTGACGCCACAGCACTTTACCAAGGGTGATAAAATGAGACTCTTGTCTCTACAAAAAAAATAAAAATGAATAAACTACTTAACAATCATATCATAGTAAGAACCTTTGAATAAATAAATAGAAGATAAATCAGGCCTTTTAGTAAAATCTAGACCAAAGAAAGTCATCTAGGGAAAAAATGTAATTTAATGTATTCTAATTAATGGGGGAAAAATTGAGTGGAATATAAAGGACCTGGAAATGGAGAAGAGTGGCGAGGAGAAGAATGGCAAATTCAGTAAACGTTGTCCTCAGATGACACCCAGCACATAGCTGATTGAATGGCTGACAAAACTGCTCATGTATTGAGGCGATAATGTGCTAAGGATTTGGGAATTTCTTTTTAGAGGTGAAGATCTTGATTTTCTTGTGAAATATCGTATATGATCCTGGGATAGCAAATACATTCTTTTTGTTATGACCACTCTTGTACCTGGAGATTGATGGGTTAGAGTATGTTGATTAGTAAATATCTGCTGTCGGTAGAGTTGGAGTCATTACTGTGTTTCTGCCTGTTCTTGAAATGCTAACACAGTAGCATTTGTTACTATTGTTTCCCTGAAACAATAGTGTTTTCTCAAAAGATCATCATGTCTCTTTTTCAGATACAGTAATTTTCTTATAACTATTGAGACTACTTTCCGAATTTCTGATCTTTAGTTTGTACTCACTTTTAAAATAGTGCTTCCCCATGTCATCTTTTCTGCTTAAAATGTTTTTCTATTGGGCTCTAACTCCTGCACTATTCTAATCCTCAACCAAAATCATGTAGTCTGAAAACTACATGATTTTAATTAACTTTACTATGGCAAATAAATTCTAGATTTGATAACTACTAACCACAGTAGACAGATGACATCTGGTCATCAGGTGTTTGTACCCATAGATCTGGAGTAACCTGTCCAGTAGAACTTCCTATCGTGATAGAAGTATTTTGTGTCTACACCGTCTGATTAAGTAGCCAGTACTAGCAAACACATGAAATGTAGCGGTTGTGACTAAGGAACTAAATTGTAAATTTTATTTAATTTAAATAGCCATGTGGTTAGTAGTTACCAAATCTAGAATTTATTTGCCATAGTAAAGTCAATTAAAATCATGTAGTTTTTAGACTAAACTAACCACTTATAAATTAGTATAAGTAATTGGTCCTTTGGATTGTTACTATAACTAATTAAAAATTGTGTGCCAATTTTTGTGGGAAATGAAAGGTGCTCCCACTGACTACCTGAAGTAAATGTTGGGATATATGAAGGTTTTTTGGACAATGAAATAACTTGAAAGAGAAGGAATAGTCTCCATTCTTAGACATATTTTTCAGTTATTTTATATTCATAACTCTATTGTTTCTCCTTTTATCCAAGTTTCATACAGGCAGCATTACTTCTATTTATTTTAAAAGATCTGAGCACATTGGTCTATACCATCATTATTAGCACATTTTAAAAATTTAGGATAAAGTTAACCTGAGAATATTTTAAAGTTAAATGAAATTTAAAGATAATATGTAATCTTTGATAAATAAGTACTTGGGGTAAATAATTGCACTTTGTATTGCTTTTAAATAACTAAATCAGTTCTTTAATTTTTCTTACAAAACTTAAATTGAATATCATCTTCTCTGTACTAATGCCATTGAAGCGGCAGCAGCACAACATCTGGCCATCGGGTGTTTGTACCCATAGATCTGGAGTAGCCCGTCCAGTAGAACTTCCTATCGTGATAGAAGTGTTTTGTGTCTACACCGTCTGATTGAGTAGCCATTACTAGCAAACACATGAAATGTAGCGGTTGTGACTAAGGAACTAAATTGTAAATTTTGTTTAATTTAAATATCCGTGTGGTTAGTAGTTACCAAATCTAGAATCTTAATTTTCATGCTTCTAGGGCAAGGTCCTCTGACCTCCATTTGAGGAACTTTTACATATACATTGAATTTAAGATGCCCAAGGAAGAGAGAAATGAAAGTGAGAATGCGTACCTGGGAGTTACAAGTTAAGGAGGATATAGTGGAGAGGAACTAAGGTTTAGGAAAAAGAAAAATCAATTTGTATTGTACCTGTAATAAGATGGTAAACGCTCATCTACTTTCAAGTCTTCGTTGAAGTAGCAACAAAATGGTTTACCTATTTCTTGAAATATGTTCCCTATATTCTTGAATTTGCTTTAATTAGGGAAAAATCTTTTAGTTCATAGTTGAAGATAGAAAAAATAATAGCTAGGAGAAAAAACATAATTGTGAAATGTTTCAGTCAAAATATAAGTGAATACTCACATTATGCACAAAATTAGTTTGAAATGAGTTACAGTTCTGTAAAAGCTAAAACTGGAACATTTCTAAAAGAAAATGGGAGGAAATGTTCATTACTTTAACGTAGGCAAAGGTTTTCTAGGATATAAAAAGCACTAACTGTAGAAGAAAAAATTGATAAATTGATTTCACAAAAATAACTTTCTGCTGGCTCGGCGCCTGTGGCTCAATGTGCTAAGGTGCCAGCCACGTACACCTGAGCTGGCGGGTTCGAATCCAGCCCCAGGGCCCGCCAAACAACAATAAAGGCTGCAACCAAAAAAAAAAAAAAAAAAAAAATGGCCGGGCGTTGTGGCGGGTGCCTGTAGTCCCAGCTACTTGGGAGGCGGAGGCAAGAGACTCGCTTGAGCCCAGGAATTGGAGGTTGCTGTGAGCTGTGATGGCCACAGCACTCTACCCAGGGTAACAGCTTGAGGCTCTGTCTCAAAAAAAAAAAAA
>CAUYON010004859.1:0-19999 GCA_963573935.1 Arctocebus calabarensis | reverse complement strand
AAATAAATAAATAAATAAATAAATAAATAAATAAATAAATGATCTGGCATGACACAAATAGTGAATGCTACTTGAATATTAGTTAAACTTAAATCTGAAAACCATAACATCAGAAAGGAATTCAGAGATAATCTAGTCTGTCCCTTTTCAGAAATAGAGCTGGAAGCCACAAGAAATTTAAACCAAGGGATACAATATTGAGACGTGGGCCATTGCCCTTTTGCTCCAAAGTGAGATTTTAATTGTTTGGCTACACAAATTAATTTCAAATAAGGTGATTCTACACTCAGACAGATTTACAACCAAGTAAATAATAATACCTAGTCGTCTAAAGATTTTCCAAAGCCACTCTGTAATGGTTTAGCAATAGTATTCATGTTGGCTAATAGAGCCCACCACTCTTTTTGCTTTCAGGTGAAAAGACTCTATAACACCTGCTGTTAGGATTTTTCAGATTACTGGTAAATTTGGTACTGTTTTTACATTTTTTTAATACATGATGTTACCAAGATGATGTTTCTACATTTCTACTTGTCTCAGCTTAAAACCTAAGTAAGAAGTGATTTTACTTTACTGCTCCCTATAATTTGAAGATACCTTCCCTAGCTTTTCACTAGCTGCACGGCTCGCCCTGGGACAAGGAGTTTGGGAGTCAACAGGAGATGCCTACTGGAGCCCTAGCCTCTCAGTACCTAGGACCTTGGAGTTTCCTTCCCAGATGGTTCCAGCATTTGAGGTTCTCTTGCTTGGCCTTCCTCACTATGTCCTATTCCCTTTGGGTAGACAATGCTGTTGGCATGCACACTCTTAGGCCTTAGGGGTAACCAAGCACTGAGGTGGGTAGAAAGCATGATAGGAGACTGAGTTTGGAAGTTCAGGCCAGGTTGTCTATACACACATGCAAAAGGCCATTCACAGTGTAGGCCAGAACATGGTGGGGAGGGTACCCAGTGCTGACTAGAACAGAATGGGAGGGAAAAGAAAGAAAAGGTGGGGTCAGGCTGAGGAGGTTTCATGGTTTCATTTCTATTCTTTCTCCAGGCCCTGCACGTGTTATAGGTTGACCGGTTTTATTCTTGATGGACATCTACTTTATTTTCTTTTCCCTTCTTTTCCGATGGCTTCCTTTTGGCTATTCACTACTCTCTAGTGCATCTATTGAGGGCTGGTCAGCGGCACAGTGCAGAGGTTAAACTCAGATCAGATCATTCTTCTATTTGTTAGTAACTAATGATCTTTGTAACTTGTGAACATCTCTGATAAAAATGTTTCCTGGAATCACAACATCTTAAAATCTGAAGGGACATCAGGGGTCATTTCTCAAGTCGATGAGGGTAAGAAAAATGAAGGCTGGAAGATACTAAGACAGATGGCTAAAGAAACACACAATTCATCTAAAATTTTGTCTTAGACTGTTTTTACAAACTTGTTAGCCTTCAAGGTACATGATCATTAGCCAATGGTACTGAATTGTGATTTGTTTTTTAGACCAAGTTTACTTGGAGTTATATATTTTGAGTTGGAGTTACAGTTACTAAGTAACAAAGGAATGTGAGACCCTTTCAAAGTTTGCAAACTACTCTGATAGAGACATTATAATTCTTGATCATTTAGCACTTTAAAATAGTTCCCATATTGTATTTATTTATTACTTAATTAGTAATATTTTTGACTGCTGGCAACTATAATTTTCCCTGGGAAAATCTAACCTGTCCTGTACCTTATTTCCTGTGGAGTCAGCTCTTAGTTCAAGCTGGTATGATACGCTCATCAAAGATATAATGTCTATGGCCAATAAAGACATCATGGTTCCTGTCTCCAGCAGCATTATTATATTAAAATACCTTTCTTCAGTACCTGCACTCAAAAAGTTAGCATTTTTGAATTTTCAGACAGAAAGGCAGATCTGGATTGGGAAATAAAAAATGTAAGAAAGCTTTTGGAATTGTTCCAGAGGCAGAAGCAGCTTGAAGGAAAATGTTTTGGGTGGCCAAGAAAAGCAATCCTTTTTCAAGAGAAAACAAAGTCAGAAAAGACAAGAGACCCAATTGCACTGTTGTTGGGTCAGTGAGCTGGTGCAGAATGAAGGGGCACTCTCATTGGAGGGTGCTGTCTGCAGAAGAAAGGGCCACTCTCATTGGAGCACTGGTATCTACCCAGCCCAGAAGTTGTGGAAAATGGCATCCAGGCAAAGGCAAACAGAAAACTTCTACAAGCAAAATACACAGCAACATTAAAGGCTATAATCAGGGCAGCTGCAGCATAGAAATTATACTCTGCCCTGAGATAGTGTATAGTACAAGAGCTCCCTGTGAGTGGAGAAGAAAAACACCAGTTATGATGAAGAGATGAAAGAATTGTGTGGTGGCAAGGCTGAAGGAGGAGCCCCAACTCAGTACTGGCATAGTTCTCTCATCGTGATAGAAAGAACCATTTCCATCTCAATATAGGGTCCTAGAATGTGAGTTCTTAAACTTTCTTTTTTGTGATATACATGATAAATATATCTCAGGTAAGATTCCTGGGATATATATTTATATATATAAATATATAAATTCACTTTCCTCTCACTTTCTCAAAAAGCATGTTAGAATCCCAGGAAGAGTAATGTTAATTTCTGTTGGGGGTTGGGGTGATCCCAGTTCCCCTAACCGGGTTGACCTGGTTCAATGACTGGCCTGAACCAGAAAGTTCAAGGAGGCGTGGCAGTTATTGGAAAGCAAAAGTGGGTGGAAACTGAAAATAAAACTGGAGCAGTAGACTCAGAGTGGATAGAAAGAAAGCAAAAGTAACCTACACAAGTTTCAGGGTAACAGAGATTTTACTTAAGAAGAACAAAGAGAACGTTTAGAGCACTTCCAAAGAGAGTTCCAAGCGGGTCCCTCTCAAGAAGGAGCAGAGGTGAGAGACACACAGAGGCAAAGGTGGGGCTAGGGGTGGGTGAATGGACGTACCTTCTCCATTTGAAATTGACTGAGAGTCTTTCATTGGCCTCTGCGAACCTTCAGGCAGTTTTGCCCTTTCCTATTGGTCATTGATTTCCTCTTTCTATTGGTCATTGGTTACCTAGTTTACTTCATACCCTCTTTCAGACTTCCTGGTTCAGCATGCCAGGTTCTTCTTCCGCTGCCCTGTCCCCGCCCCTAGGCTCTTTCTTCCCAAGTTCTGTGAGAGAGGAAGAATCTTCTCCCCTTGGAGGACAGCACTTACCATCCTTCACAGCAAGGAAAGGCAGCATTCAGTAATGCAAATAGAGGCTGTGGAGGACTCAGGTACTCTTTAAGCGTAAGAGAGAGGAGGCCCAGGGTGGACATGTGGAATGTCTACACAAAGGTCCAATCTGCCCCTTCCCAGACTCTGTCTTTCATACACATCCCCCTTTAATGGAAGGGGGTACGAGCACGTGTCTGATGATACATGCTGGCTGAAGGGGAGAGAAGAGGAAGACAAAAATCCGAGTGGCTGGTGGGGATTTGGCAAGAAGAGGAGAGAGAGCTTTCCAAAGGGGAGGTTTTTGTTCTTTGTTTTCCTACTGTGATCATGAGATAGGCAGCCATGTAGGGGGCCCACAAGATCCACAGTGAAGCATCTATGCCTACTGGGCAGGTGAGCAGGGGTCAAATCCATGGAAATGAGAAGACACGACCCAATGTTGAAAGACAAAACTTTTATAAAATGTTTTGATTATAAAATTGAATTATCAGCGTGTACTTGCCCAGCTAATAGTAAGGTTGCTTTTTAATGCACTTCGCCTTTTCTCCCCTCCAATATGATAAGCATAATTCTGGATTACATAGGGATGGTCTGGAATTCAAATTAACTTTTTTTATTTGAAAAGGTAAACCATAACAGAAGCACTTTCCGTTGTTAATACATTATGTGTGACCCACCTTCCAACTTGTGAGGACCCTTTTGTGTGCCACACTACTGAATGCTGGCAGACATTTCTTATGGATTCCATGGCATGGGAGCCTGTGTTGCTGCAGACCTTAGTGAACGTGCCTGAATTGGAATGCTATCCACCGCCCGAGTAATTCTCAGAAAAACAAAAGTTGTGTGAACATTGCTTTCTATCACTCAAAGCTTTTCGAAAGGGCCACATTTCTTTTTGGTCTTTTAAAGGTTGGTCCTAGAATTTCAAATGGAAACAGAGCAGTGGAAAGTTAGATAAATTTTAGTAAGCATTTAATAATCCCTGTTTTATGAAATGCATTTCTGAGCATGGATGAGCTTCTGACCATCCATCTGATCAGTTTTGTGCTGATTGCTTTGGTTTAATTTGGTGGTTTGCCTGCTTCACTCCTAGTTAGCTGCCAACAAATTAAGTCACCCTTATTTTAAGCAGAATAATGACATGCTCACTGTTCTTACATGTGCAAATATTATAATTTTATGTAAAGGTATCAGGGACTGACATATTTCATCATTCTAAGTGGTTTTATTGATTTATAATAAATTACACATAGCTTTTAAACTACAAGCTAAGATCTACTGGGCCATTTAGAAAAATAAGTAAACTGGTTCAACCACGTTTGCACCTAAAAGTCACAGGCTTAAAAACCCAAGGTTAAGAAACCTATTGCTAACTTCATCCCACCACTAATTTTTTATGTTAGCTTTCAATCATTCTTACTTTACCTATGGATCAAAGCATTATTCAGGATTTGAATTTTTTTTTTTTTCTTTGTAGAGGCAGAGTCTCACTTTATCGCCCTCAGTAGAGTGCTGTGGCATCACACAGTTCACAGCAGCCTCCAACTCCTGGGCTTGGGCGATTCTCTTGCCTCAGTCTCCCGAGTAGCTGGGACTACAGGCGCCTGCTACAACGTCCAGCTAAGGATTTGAATATTTTTCCTACAAATATAATTAGTCAATATTATAAATTTCACTATAAGACAAAATATGCAATATCCCATTCTGTTTGTGCTTCAAATTATCTCCTAAGTCATGCACTATGTAAGACAAGCTGGGTAGAAACTTTAGATGATAACAGTTACATGGCGATTCCTTTCCAGTTCAATGATACAGCACCTATGAGAATGAGTCCCCCAAATCTCCAACTATAGACTGAGGATTCCAGCTGTTGTGTGCCAAGGTCATGCTTCCTACAGCTGCTCCCAGCTAATGACCGAGTGCAGAAACATACCAAGGTAGACCTGTTCTGACAGACACAGGACTCTTCCGGTGCCCTGCCTTGGTTTGAGGACTTTCCAGCTTGTCCAGCCTTTCTTAGACTGCAGTGACCTAGGATACTTCTACCCAACACTTCTTCCTTTTCTCCTTCACGTAAGGTGGCCTTGTATCAAGGTCTACTGGCTCCCCCTGCATTTTCTTACTTTCTCTCCACTTGATTTCACCTTATTAATAAAATCCTTACATGTTTAGTCCCATATTGGCATCTGTTTTGTAGGACAAGGGTTAGCCCATATGAAGAAAGCCTACATGTGCTTTGTAATAAATAATCTTGAGCTTTGAATGCTTAGAAATGGTGAAGGATACACATGTATAATATCCAATGAAATATGTGTTACACATAATATTTATGGACACGTGTGAGTTAATAAAAATTTGCCTGTGTATTTTCTTGTTTGAGCAGAAGGGAAGGTATTACAATATTGGAGTCCCAAATAGAGAATGATGCAGGTGGTATTTATAGGAAATATGAATTTTATTGGATCTAAGAGTCCATTAACACCATTAATACCAAGGACAAAATAACTAGAAAAAAACAAAGTGTGAGAGAAGGGTCCCAGGGACTTTCAGAGGTCATAGCACATCAAGAAGAGAATAAAGAAGAGGAGTGTGAAAAGGCTGGCCATATCCAAATCCAGGGAGTTTCTAGCTGGGGCATGGGTGATTGTGCAACGGGATCTCTAGCCAGCTCTGCCTGGGCAGTAGATGTAGTGTGGTAACATTTTTAAAATAAACTTTTCATTTTAAAATAGATTTAGATTTGTAGAACTATGACAAAGATAGTACAGTGAGTTCCTTTATACCTTGTCTCCAGTTTCCCCTATTCTTAATATCTTACATTAAAATGATGTATTTATCATTGAAGCAATATTGATATGCATTATTACCTAAAGGCTATGCTTTTTCCAGAATTCCTGTGGTTTTACATAATGCCAAAGTCAGCTATTTAAGCTTCCATCTAGGATTAAATTCAGTCATCATGTCTTCTTAAGCTTGGCAAGGTCTACTGCCTCCCTTCCTCTTTTCCACCCTCCCTCCCTTCCTTTCTCCCTTTCTTCCTCCTCCCTCCCTTCCTCCCTCCATCCCTCTCTCCTTCCCTCCTTCTCTTTCTTTCTCTTTTATTTATGACCTTGACAGTTTTGAGGATTAATGGTTGTAGAATGTTCCTCAATTGGGATTTTCCTGATTTTCTCATAATTAGAGTGGGGTAATGGGGTAATATGTTTTGAGGAAGACTACAGAGGCCATTGTCATCATAGAGTTTCCATCACAGAAATTATCAACTGATCACTGTTGATATTGACCTTGATTATTTGTCTGAGGTGGTGTTTTATTAGGTTTCTCTACTGCAGAGTTATTCCTTTTTATTTTACTCCTTTTTTATACCATACTCTTCGGAAGAAAAACACTATGTATAATCCATACTTGAAAGTTATGGTCTTTTTAGGGTGAAGTATTTACATAATTTATTTGAAATTCTTTTGCACAGGAAATTTCTCTTTTCTCCCATTTATTCATGTATTCAATTACTTATTTACATAAGTGCATACTCACAGATGTTGATTTCATATTTTGGGTTATAATTTAATACTACTTTATTTATTTTGTTACTCCACCTGTTGCAGCTTTGGCCATTGGCAGATCTTTTTAGTTGATTTCTGTATCTCCTGATTGTAGTTTTTTTTTGAGATAGAGCCTCAAGCCATCACCCTGGGTAGAGTGCAATGGCATCATAGCTCACAGCAACCTCCAACTCCTGGGTTCAAGTGAGTCTCCTGCTTCCGCCTCCCAAGTAGCTGGGACTACAGGCGCCCGCCACAATGCCCAGCCATTTTTTGGTTGCAGCTGTCACTGTTGTCCAGGCTGGATTTGAACCCGCCAGCTCAGGTGTACATGGCTGGCGCCCTAGCCCGTTGAGCCATAGGCGCCGGCCCAGTTTTGTTTTGTTTTTAAAGAATGTTCTCACTCTCTGGCACTACAAGATGCATTAGGCTCATCTTATACAGGTCCTGCCTCAGTCATAGACTGAATCATTTTCCCAAAGAACCATGGTTCTTTTATTAGAGAATGGTATTAGAAACCGAGATCTGGGGGCCAAGTAGGAAGACTTTCTTTTTCTTTTTTCTTTCTTTCTTTTTTTTTTTTTGAGACAGAGTCTCAAGTTGTTGCCCATGGCATCACAGCTCACAGCAACCTCAAACTCTTGGGCTTAAGAGATTCTCATGCCTCGGCCTCCCAAGTAGCTGGGACTACAGGCGCCCGCCACAACATTCGGCTATTTTTGTTGTTGTTGTTGCAGTTGTCATTGTTGTTTAGCAGGCTCGGCTGGGTTTGGACCTGCTAGCCTCAGTGTATGTGGCCAGTGCCCTCCCCACTGAGCTACAGGCACCGCCAGGCAGCCTTTCTTAAAGTTCTGAGCTATACAATGTGCAGCACACCTTTACCAACGGGCCCAGCTTATCAGGGATGCAGAAAGGGTAGATTTAGATAGTGATTTAAATTGTTTCAACAGATCAAAGAATTCATATCAAAATTCAGAAGACAATGATATTCTAGAAGCTGTGAATCCCACCTAGGAGAAAGGTGCTCTAGCTTTTGAATCACTCATGTCTTTTGCAGAAATCTAACTCTATCACATCACTCATAAACTGATATACTTGCACAAGCCTTATGTGACATTTATGAAAAGGAGTCAAGAAAAGAATTTGTCAAGAAACTAGACTCCAGAGCTGTGACTGCTGTTTGGCCCTGGTTAAGTCTCACGCTTCAGTCTTCAGTAGAGGAAGGGAGGTGATAGTGCTTAAGTCTATGGGCTCTAGAGCCATCTCAGCCTCATTTCAACCCTGGCGATCAGTGGGGTGACAGATGTTGCAGCCAGATCGCCCTCACATCCTCAGCCTCATTTCAAAGCCCACCTCCTCCCCCCGTCAGGCCTAAGGACCTCTCTGTGCTTCAGTCTCCTGGTTTGTACAATCAAATGATAGCAGTACCTACTTTCTGTCTGTGATTTTGAGGATTCAATGGTTCATGTATATAAGTGAATACCCACTGATATAATATGTGAAGGGGTTTGGGGTCACCCGAAGAGGGGTCTTGGCATGAGGAATGAAGAGCCTTGACACAAACTTGTGTTGGAGGACTGAGGAACGCTGGGAGTAGCCCTCTTGAGTTAACCTCTGGTTCCTATTTATTATCGCAAAGCAGGAAAAAGTAGATAAAAAAGTTACTTATCAGACATGAGCATTAAAAAGGGGGAACGTGGAAAGTGTCAGACAGAAAGTCTCCAGTTCATTTTGCAAAACCTCAGACCTTAAGCAAGACCTCTGCCTCTAGCATCAAGAGACCTTTGGAATCTAGAGGATCTTTACCATAACCATCGGGCCTGGTGTTGCCACAATTCCCACATATATTCCCCTTAGAGGCCAGTTTTCTGATCTCCTGCACACACACAACTCACATGCCATTCTCTTGATACTTTAGGGCTCTCAAACAGGAAAAGTGTTTTATGCTAAAGATCGGGGCTCAGTTTCCTCTACAATATGTCTTATGCAATTATTAAAGTTTCATCATTGGTCGATGATGAATAGTAAAAAAATTAAAAAAAAGTTTCATCATCTACCTTTCTTTCTTGTATCTATAGCTTCATTATCTGTGCTTGACAATCATGACCCAAAGTATACAAGATATGGAAATACAGTAGAACATCCATAGTGACCACCTCCCTCCACTGACCACTTCCTTAAGGTGATCTAATTTTCATAGACTGGACATGCACACATGAACGTATCAGTACAGCAGACCTAGTTATTTTTGTTGGCAACCTCTATATGTTGACCAGTTTGTTATAGTCCCTTTGGTGGTCAACTTACAGAGGTTCTACTATATAGTAAATCTTAAAGAATGTTTAAGATGGCATGGAAGTATTAGGATTTTTAGAAAGATCTTCAAATTCAAAAATCCATCTAAGGATCATAAGGAACCAGTGCTGATAGGTTAAGAGTGAGTGGTGTGGGAAAATGCAGTAATTCAGAACTTTCCACAGGGTTATGGATGGTCAAGTCCTCATTATATTCTAGACTTGACAGGAAAAATTTATAGATGGGTTTGTTGAAGTTTACTGTGGCCAATGGTAAAATCTGAGAGTAACAGGGAAAGGTTTAGGGAGGCCAGGAAGATGGCCAATAGCAATGACTGTCTACAAATGAAGAGTAAGAGAACACCAGTATTTTCACCCCAGAGAAAAAGGCTGGGAAATCTTTGCATTTATGTGTGTATATGCGTGTACATGTACATGAGGGTGTGAGTGTGCATGCATGTGTACCCAAGGGTGTGTGTGTGTGTGCACGCATTCATGTGTACACAAGGGTGTGTGAGTGTGTCCACATGCAACATGAGGGTGTGTGTGTGCACACAAGGGTGGTTGCCTGGGTATGCGCCCACCCATACATGAGGGTGTGTGTAGATTAGTCTGCACAGGCTGCCATAACAAAACGCCTCAGCCTGGGCAGCTTAAACCACGGACATGTCTTTTCTCGCAGATCTGGAGGCTGGAAGTCTGAGATGGAGACTATCAGAGCCAGTCCTCGTGAGGCTGTGCTTCCTGGCTGGTGCACAGCCGCCTGGGTGTCATGCTTCTCTCATGGCCTTTTCTCTGGCACAGATTGAGAGGAACAGGAGTATCTGGTGCCTTTTTCTCTTCTGAGAAGAATGAGAGTCCTATGGAATTATGGCCCCACACTTACTGACTTAATTTCATCTTAATTCCTTTCTTAAAAGACTCCTCTCCAAAAATAGTCACATTGAGTCACATTCCCCATGAATTGAGGAAACACAATTTAGTTCATACCCTTTTGCATGTGTGTGTGTGTGTGTGTATGTGTAAGTGTGTGTGGGGGGGTTGATTACTCTTGGCATAGGAAAAGAATTTTTGTCGATTGTTATAATGTTTATTTTCTCAAAAGACAAAGTGATTCTGGACTAGTCCTTCAGGATTACCTCTTTTTATATGGATTAGGAGAAAACAAGAAGAGAAAATCCTAAAAGAATAAACTGGAAGAGAGACATTTGAAACTGGACTCTATGGACTTAAAGTCTCATGAAGTAAGGAGTTGGTGTGCCGATCTCTGGAATATCTGAAGTCAAACCCTGAGTATTCCATGTTATGCCATTGGAAATACGTTTGTACAGAGTTTAATCGTAGATGTATTCAAACGTTAAATCACAATTTGACAATGTTGTCTTGGCAAAGGAATAAATAAAAATAAGGAAATTTGCCTCAAAAGAATTAATTCCTTTGCACTGCTGATCTACTTTTGTTAGGAATATATATATACACACACACATATATATTTTTTGATATATGTATGTATACACACACTCATATTCATTTCTGTAAGGATGGACCAAATATATTTAGCAGAATCTCAGGAGATTTGGGGACCCTTAAAGACTGACATTAGAAATATACCCAGGGAATCATAAACATTTTAAAAAGCTTCAAGCTACTATTTATTTCATCTTTTTCTAAGTCTATGCTATACAAAGACAAGCTTTTAATCAAAATTTTCTATAAAGGCCTTCCACCACCAAAGGGCAATACAGCCAGGCTAGAGGTCATAGTCCATTAAATTAATTTGATATATTTAGAATATTTATCAAATTACTTATTAAGTAGGAATGTTGAGCACTTTTATGTTCAGGGAATGTCCCTAGACACTGAATTTGAGAGGTTTTATAAGATCATCTTATTCTTCATGTCTTACAATCTATTCTAGGGGATGGTGTATGTGTACAAACAATGATAATAAAAGTGACAAAGTAGCCAACATTTATCTAGCACTTCTTTTTTTTTTTTTTAGACAGAGTCTCACTATGTTGCCCTCAGCAGAGGACTGTGGCATCACTGCAACCTCAAACTCTTGGACTCAAGTGATTCTCAAGCCTCCCAAGTAGCATCTGCCTCAACACCCAGCTATTTCTTTTTGTTGTTGTTGTCATTGTTGTTTATCAGGCCTGGCCCAGGTTCAAACCTGCCAGCCCTGGTGTAAGTGGCTGGCACTCCAACCACACAGCTCAGCCCAACCACTGAGCTACAGGGACCGAGCCTAGCACTTCTTACTTGCTAAATGTTTTCCAGGTACAATTTCACTTAATCTACTCTTCAGATAACTCTAGGAAGTGAGTACTACTATCACACTCATAACAGAGGTGGAAACAAAGCTCAGAGAGATCTGCAACACCCCCAAATCACATAGCAAGAAGCAGAGCAACTGGGATTTGAACCTGCTCTCTTTAATGCAAAAGGAAATGATTTGGATTTGGGGGAAGGATGTGATAAGGTAGCTAAATAGAGAAAGGCTTTGTGTGTGGTACATACAAATGTTAAATATATTCTCAGTGGGCAGAAATGGGGGCAGGGAAAAAGAGTCCACAATGTATTGCTGGGCACAGTGGCTCAAGTCTGTAATCCTAGCACTCTGAGAGGCTGAAGCAGGAGGATTGCCTGAGCTTACAGGTTCAAGACCAGCCTGAGCCAGAGCAAGACCTCATCTTGGTCTTGCTGGGCATTGTGGCAGGCACCTGTATAGTCCTAGCTACTTGGGAGGCTGAGGCTAGAGAATTGTTTAAGCTCAAGAGTTTGAGGTTGCTGTGAGCTATGATGCCTTGGTACTCTACCAACAGTGACAAAGTGAGACACGATCTCCAAAAAAAAAAAGTCCACAACGCATGAAGGCAGGAAATTGCAAGGCAGATTCAGGAACTGAATTAGTGGATCTCCATTCCTGCTAGTAGGGTGGATTGGGGTCAGTTGTGGGAAGTGCAGATAGCTAAGCTAATGACTTTGAAAATTATCCTAGAGGTGGTGATGAATTAAAACTTTAAATGGGTTGAAGAAGGAATACTTTAGAGTCATAATCTAAAGGCAAACAGATTAAAGATAGGAAGGAAAGGAAGGTTTGCTCAGTGGTTCTCAAGCCAAGCTGCATATTTGAATCACCTGGAGAGTTTTAAAAAATGCCAGTGTCAGGGTCCCATCCCTGCCCAATTTAATCAAAATCTTGAAGGTTAGGACCAGATATAAGAATGTTTTCAAAGCTCCCCCAGGTGATTCTAATGTGCGACCGGGGCTGAGAATCACTGAGTTAGGTTATTACAATCATGCAGCATATAATAAGTTTTTGAGCTAGGATGCTAGCAGGGGAAAGGATCAAATGGAATAGGCAGTATGGAGGTAAAGGAGGAAGAAATAGCTCTGATATTTGGGTAGAAATTATTCCAAGTAGAAAGAAAAACGGGGAAACAGAGTGGGTAGCTTTGACGAAATTTTAAGAGATTGAATTTAGAAGGAAAGTTGGACTGGTGAAGTTTTCCTTCTTAGGAACAGAAAGATCCAGTCCATAGTGGAAAGTGTTGGGGAGTCAGGTGTCCAGGATTGGTTCAAACGAGAAAGGTTAGGCTGAGAGGTGTAAATTGGGAATTATCTGCACATGGGATATACTCGAAATCATGAAAAGAGGCTATCTCGGAGAAGGGCCACACAAAAGGAAGAGGGCAGCGCCTTGGGGGTGCTCACATTCATAGGCAGCAGAGGAAAGAAACAAAAAGAGAAATGCAAAATGCAGATGCAGAGAGGGAGGAGCTGAGCCAGATTCATGATGGCAATGAAGGAGTTCTGGAAGGCGTGGTGGCCCAAAGTAGAAAATGCTACAAAATAGGGATGCTACAATGTACCCGGCCCAGTGTCTTCAATATGCAAAACAATAATATTACTGCGGCTGCTGCAGCTGTTCGCGTCTTCCTACCTGGGGCTCTTGAGCACACAATTTTGCTTGCTGTGAATGCAATCTGGCCTCTTTGCTTGATGAGAAAAGAAAAGCACTTTAAGTACATGTCTCCATGGAGGAGCTTATTAAATAGGCTGAAGGTTTCTGGGATAGCTTGGAAGAAATAATATAGAAAGGAAGCCAAGAAGGGGGAATTTTACAAGAGGCAGAAGGGAATTAAATTGGTATCAACAAGTTGGCAAGTGAAAAACAGCGACACCAAGAAGAAACTGAAGGAGAGAAAAGACAGCATTTTCGGAGATAGACAGTAGACTTGAACTTCGGTGATTTTAAGCCCCCTGGAACAGTTACAGGAAGGCTCCATCAGACAATGATAAGAAGAATTTAGCTTATGGCAAGTTTATGGAATTCCAAAGAGAATATTATATACAAATAAATAAAGGGGGGCATGGCAGAATCTCCAGCCAAAGGGTGCTCATCATGTCCTCAGAACTCTAAGACTGGAGTTTTAGTTGTTTTCATATTCTTAAGGAAAAAAGGAAAAGAAAAAGCAGCTGTTACAAGGAGATAGCATGAATTCCCTAAGGGCATGGAGAAAAATTAAACTTTATTTCCTTTTTCTGGTAAGTAATTTGGCCTATAGACCACAGGAGTGGCCTACAGAAAGTCTGTCTGCCAGTGTCTTTCATGCTTGCGACCAGCACAAGAAACATTGGATGATAAGGCGTTAAGTGCATTCATAGCTGGTCGAATCTTGTAAAGGTCACTGCGGTGGGAATAAAATAAGTCTGGTTCCAACTTCATCTTTTAGTAACCTTTTACCCTAAAGGATATTCCATGCTATCTCTAAGCTTGGGATTCATGTTTCAAATGGGTCTTATAAGAGCTGACTTTTGCAGCACAGAGGGATGAAGGAGATTCAAGCAAGTCAACTTACAGGAACAGGCTTTGCGTTCTGAAAAGCAAAAGACCTCCAGAGAGCTGCTATTACTGATGCTGTGGCAGACGGAATGCCAAAGAGGTCCTATTCCAGAAGCCATGAATATGTCATGCCACACAGCAAGGGGGGCTTTAAGGCTGCAGATGGAAAGAGGGTTACTGATCAGCTGACTTTAGCAAAGGTTATCTTTGATTACAAGGACAATCACAAGAATCTTTAAGCAGGAAAGTCAGAACTGCAGAGAAGGTGTCATGACTCAATCAGCCATTGCAGGCTTTGAAGCTGGGACCAACCACAAGTCAAGGAATCCATGTAGCCTCTAGAAGCTGGAAAAGGGGGGTAGAAGGAGCCTCTTTCTAGGGTTTCCAGAAGGCATGCAGCAAGACCCATTTTAGACTCCTGACATCCAGAACAATAAGATAATAAATTTGTGTTGTGCCACCCCACTAAGTTTGTGGTAATTCATTACAGTAGCAATAGGAAACTACCATAATGCCTTTGTGCTAATTTTTCTCTAATGACCCTTTAGAATTCTGTGCTCTTGGTACTAACTCATATAAACCTCCTACTAACCATTTATATGAATTCATAGAAGGCATGCATCTATAATTTGAATACATGTGTAAAACAAAGCTGGAAAGGACAGTGCACACATGCTTAAAGCCCTAGTTATTCTGTTAATAAAAGATCTTTGTGAACCAAATCAAGATACAATTTTAAAGGGAAATGTAAACTTTTATTTTAGATTTCAAATACAAATTACATAAGTACAGAATAAAGAACAGAACTTTTTTGTGTACTATGACATGAATTTTAATTTGTTATAAAGTCATAATGATTACAAAGTTTAATAAATCAACAGAGACTGGTAAAAGGCTAATGTAATTCAAGGCTGCATCGATAGGCTATGAGTAAAGAAATTATAGGGTTGTTTTTTTTTTACTCCAATAGGTAAGTCATATATGGAGTACAGTTTTCTTTTTTGGAAAATTTATAATTGATGACTCATTGCACACTTTCAAAATAAAGGGACCAATATGTCAAGCAGTCGGTGTCATAAAGGTCACCTATTTAAAAATAAAGATTTCTCATCCCCATTCTAGAACTAAGAAATCAGAATCTCTTGAAACAAGACCAAGAATATGTATTTTATATTTTCAACAAGTGTCTCAGGTGATGTATGTGTTTTATTTTATTTCAAATTAATAGGGGGGTACAAAGTTTTAGGTTACAGTGTTTTCAAATCTATGGTGAAGTTCACTGTAGTTGAGCCCTCTCCTAGGGGGCATGCTGAACACCCTCACACTGAGCACATTAGGTGAGACCCCGCCAATTGCTCTCCCTCCTGCTGCCAGTCACCTTCCTTCCCCCTTTCATAGGACGTGTTTGAAGTATGGGACCCCGGTTGGGGGAAATGGTATAGATTATGGAATCTTAGGTTTAGAGATGGCCTCTTGATAGTCTTCAAACATTTGAAGGGCTGCCATATGATACCCTCTGGAGTTATACAAAATAAACAGGGGCCAACAGAAATGTCCCAACAACTGAATATATACACACATGTGCACACACAAACACAAATACACATATAGTGTCCCTCAGTTTCTACGGGGGATTGATTCTAGCCAGTCCCCCTCCACACAGCCACCCCAAAACCAAAATCTGGGAATTCTCAGGTCCCTGATATAAAATGGGGTAGTATATCCATGTAATCCATGCACATCCTCCTACATACTTAAAAATCTCTAGGTTACTTATAATATCTAATATAATGTAAATTCTATATAAATAGTTGTTATTCTGTATTGTTTAGGAAATGAGAAGGAAAAAAGTCTGTACATGTCTAGTACAAACATAGCCACCCATTTTATTCCCGAATATTTTTGACTTGCTGTTGGTTGAATCCATGGATACAGAGGGTCAACAGTGCACCCCAAGTTACCCCAAGTTACCCTGACCTGAAGATTCAAAGTGAAGTCCAAATAGCCCTGACTAGACACATCCAAACCTGATGTGTGGTTCTCCAAGCCTCCCTCCCCCAAATGCTCTGTGAGTCACCCATGACATTACATGTGTCCTTGAGAACCAGCTCTGGTTCTCTAACTTCCATAACATATCTGTCATTTTCTGTTGATAGCTGACTATTTTTTTTTTTAATGTCACCAAAAATGCTACTGTGTCCTAATCATTCAAAGCACAGGCCTATATGATGTCTCGACCGGAAAGATACATCCTCTTCAGCTGCCTCTCAGTTTCTGAGTCCGGGTGCTCCCACTGCTCAGCCTGCTGGTTCCACCTGGGCTTAATGTGATTTAGCAATTAGTCTGATTAGGGAATGTCCATGTCAATTTATTCCACTCTGCTATCCAGTCATGTGCTGTCAATATTTTATAGGTGTTTTACAAAGTGCCTGTTTTTCATTGTTTCTGTCTCTCTCCCTTTCTTCCTTCCTTGTTTCCTTTACTTCCTTACTCTGCAGTCTTTCTCTTCAGGAATAAAGGAAGTAAAAAAAAAAATTAACACCAATGAATTTAGAGAGAAAATAGGAAATTATTGGACAGATGCAGGGATATTTCAAGGCCAGATATTCAACATTTACTGAAGATGACAACCAGGAATCGCTGCAGTGTCAGGAACCAAGGCAGTAGCTATCTCTGTTTCTGGAGCCACAGACCTTTCTCTTGGAAGTTTGCTTCATGCTTCTTCACCTGAGACCAGTTTTCCTTACTTCTCTGTGTACAGGGGAAAGAGAATAGCTGCCCCACAATACTGACTTTCTAAGTGTCCACTGATTCTTTATCAGAGATTCTTTATCTCTGGGTGCTACTGAAAATTTCCTACAGGAGAGAATCAAAAGGGCTCCCGTGGGGAGGGCCCAAGTCTAACCCAATCAGCTTCAGACATACATTACATGGTCCAGTGCCTCATTAGCAGGCACAAAGGTTGAGTTCCTAAGAAGTAATATGAATAATGTTTGAGTGAATAACATTTCTAAGAGAAGACATAAGATGAGGAGACAGCAGAAGAGGCGATTTACTTTGCTAACCTTGGACCAAATTTAGATACTTCTGCTTTATTCTGTGTGACTAAGTCTCTCCCAGGAGGTCTCTCAGACTCTCAAGTTGGTGGATTTCTGTTGGTCTGCCCAACCAGCTTCCCTGAGACATACTCAGCCATGCCTGTGTTCCAGCATAAACATAGCCTTCGCCCTAAATCTAAGATTTCTTTTGCAAATCATTGTAAGAAGATGAGCTTCTAGGTAGTATTAAAAAGAAGGAGTGCCTGTGAGAACTTGGAGATAAGATGCATCCTTGACTGAGAGATTAGACAAAATAGTTTTAAAGCTCATCAGTAACCTAACTTTACAGGAATGCGAAATGATTTACCAGCTAACCAATGTTTGAATTTTCAGATACTCACCAAAGTTATCTAAAAGCTTGGGTTCCTATGAAATAAACCTACTCTCACAATTTGATAGTTCAAAAAAGAATATTTCTAATAAATGCATATGACTACAGATTCATTTACCTTGCCAGAAAGAGGAACTCAGGGAGTTAATAGGTGTAAATTAGGAATTTTTCAGTCGAATTTTCTTGCGCCCTTTCTCTCAAATGTTGTGGGGATTTTAAGAGTGATTTTCCAGGTCATCAAGCTAATTACTTTCAGTATTTCCTACAGGACAAGCATGGTAAGAAAAACTAGCTAGGATAGTACAGTCAAGGGACCGGCTACCTTGAATACAAAGCAGATGCCCAGCCATGTATTTAGGGCAGGCCATGCTGTGTTTGCTAAGTGGGTGCCACTGAGGTTTCAGGTCCATTTTGCAACTTCATTCTTGTTTTGGGCAACTTCAACTTAACTGTATTTTATGCTGAAGCTAGGAGTCTTGGGTCTTGATTTGAAGGTTTTAATAAAAGATGTTTGGAGATCACTTAGGGATCGAAAAATAGACCTGCCATTTGATCCTGCAATTCCTCTACTAGGCATATATCCAGAAGACCAAAAATCACTTTATAACAAAGATATTTGCACCAGATTGTTCATTGCAGCCCAATTCATAATTGCTGAGTCATGGAAGAAGCCCAAGTGCCCTTCAACCCATGAATGGATTAATAAATTGTGGTATATGTATACCATGGAATATTATGCAGCCTTAAAAAAGATGGATATTTTACCTCTTTCGTGTTTACATGGATGGAGCTGGAACATATTTTTCTTAGCAAAGTATCTCAAGAATGGAAGAACAAATGTCCAATGTACTCAGCCCTACTAAGAGACCAATTTGTAAGCATTCACACTTCCATATGAAAGCTATAACCCAACCATAGCCCAAGATGAAGGGGAAAGAGCAGGGAGAGAGGAGGGTGGTTGGAGGGAGGGTAATTGGTGGGACCACACTTATGGTGAATTTTACAAGAGTATATACATGTTAAATCTACCAAGTGTAGAGTATTAATGTCTTAACACAATAACTAAGAAAATGGAGTGAAGGCTATGTTAACCAGTTTGGTGAAAGTATTTCAAATTATATATAAAACCAGAACCTGGAATATATTCTTCTGAGTAAAGTATCTCAAGAATGGAGGAAAAAGTATCCAATGTACTCAGTACTTCTATGAAACCAACTTATATTTACTCACACTTTCTATGAAAGATAGAACACAACTATAGCCCAGGATGAAGGGAGAAATGGAGTGGGAAGGGAGGGGAGGAAGGTGGCTTGATAGAGGGAGAGTAAATGGCGGGACCACATCTATGGAGCATATTACAAGGGTATAAGTTAAATCTGTCAAGTGTAGAACATAAATGTCTTAACACAATAATCAAGTAAATGAAGTGAAAGCTATGTTGATTGGTTTGAGGTAAGCAAGTCAGATTGTATAAAAAAACAACACATTGTACCCCACATATGCATGAATGTATTCATGATCTATGTGTATATGGCTTAATTAAAAAAAAAACCCAACACGTTGTACCCCATAATTGCATTAATGTACACAGCTAAAATTTAATTAAAAAAATAAATAAATGAACTGTATCTTTAGAGTGTCAAAGCTTTTTCCTTGTCTGTTTCTTTCCTCCAGTTTTATGGAGTGTGCGCACTTACTGATTACACACTAAAGGCAAGTGGTGCCAGTAGTTCACTAGCTGTGGGTCAGTGGGTCTCCCAGCTGCTTGTTTATGCTGGAGATTTTCAAGTCCTCATGTCAACTGAACTTTAATCCCATGGAGCACCGGGAATAGTATAAGGCTCACCCTTCTTGCTACGCAAATCATTATAGCAAAATATATGACTTCCTCACAAAGTTTACTCCCTCCTTTCCCCCAGTGGAAAAAAAATTAATTATCTAACAACTAAACGAACAAAGAGGCATTACAATATGTTGTATACTAGAAGGAATATGGGTCTTCAAAACGGGGAGATGCCAGTCTGAATACTGGCCTGATCCTTTGTTCTTTTGGCCTTGTTAAAATGGGGATGACATTGACTTCACGGAGGTGTTGGAAAAATTAAATGATAAATGTGTAAGAATAATGCATGCTTACTAAGTATTATTTCCTTCCTTTTCCATTGCCTCAAAGATTGTGGAGAGGATTAAATGGGTCTTGATATCAGATAGCAGATGAGGAGAACCCGGGGGCTTGAATGATGAAGATAAAAATGAGGGAAGAAGAGAGAGAGAAATATATAAAATATACACCTACGGTGGCCATTTCAGTTGGAAGACTTGTTTCTGGTCTGATAATTTTTATTTTACTAATCGAATACTCTTCTTCATTTTCTTAGTTCTCTATCTTTCTAGAAAGTCTTTTCATCTCCTCTTTAATTATCTTCTCTCTTTATCTGTAAAATTTGTTTTAGGAGAATTTCTTACCTTTAAGTCCTGTCTTTCCTTTGAAATTTTTTTTGGTAATCATATTTTTTAATTCTGAGAACTATTTCTTTCTTTCCTTTTTTTTTTTTGAGGCAGAGCCTCAAGCCGTCACCCTGGATAGAGTGCTATGGCATCACAGCTCACAGCAACCTCCAATTCCTGGGCTCAAGCGAGTCTCCTGCCTCTGCCTCCCAAGTAGCTGGGAC
>CAUYON010004858.1:0-29043 GCA_963573935.1 Arctocebus calabarensis | reverse complement strand
GGACTGGATGACAGGCAAGGAGGGGGACCTCCAACCTCCACCAGAGGCTCCAATTGCCAAAAAGGCTGGACAACTGCTGAGGAGACACCTGTGCCTTGGTGTCTCCTTCACTTCACACTTAAGACTAAATGTGGAACCCCCATCTTCTATGCCTAGGTCAATTTCTTGTGAATTTCCTGGGCCTCAATCCCATGAAAGGACTGTATCCATTCATTGATACATTCATTCACCTTGCCCCTGGTGGAAGGGACTGTATTCATTTGTTTCCTGGCCAAGGAACCCACACACCTATATATATATCCTGAGACTAAAGGCCTAAAGGAGGAGATGGGGAAAGACTGGGAGAGAAACGGAGAGAGCTTCTCTCTCCCCACTAGAATTTTCTCCCTCTAACAGATGCCTTACTGTTTTCTGTATTCTTTTCTTTCTTTTCTGTGAATAAATTCTGTCTTACAAAAATAAAAATAAATAAAAAAAATAAAAATAAAATAAAAAATGAAAAAAAAAAAGAAAATTGGTATAGAAGGGACATTTATTAAACTAATACAGGCCATCTACTGCAAACCCACAGCCAGTATCGTGTTGAATGGAGTTAAATTGAAATCATTTCCACTTAGATTGGGAACCAGGGAAGGTTGCCCATTGTCTCCATTGCTCAGTAATATTGTAATGGAAGTTTTAACCATTGCAATCAGGGAAGAAAAGGTGATCAAGGGTATCCACATAGGGTCAGAAGAGATTAAACTTTTACTCTTTGCAGATGATATGATACCATATCTAGAAAACACCAGGGATTCTACTACAAAACTTTTAGAAGTGATCAAGGAATACAGCAGTGCCTCAGGCTACAAAATCAACACTCATAAATCTGTAGCCTTTATATATACCAATACTAGTCAAGCAAAAAAAATAGTTTAGGACTCTATCCCTTTCATAGTAGTAGCAAAGATGATGAAATATTTGGGAGTTTACAAAGGATGTGAAAGAGCTTTCTAAAGAGAATGATGAAACTCTAAGAAAAGAAATAGCTGAACAGGTCAACAAATGGAAAAACATACCACGCTCATGGCTGGGAAGAATCAACATTGTTAAAATGTCTATACTACCCAAAGCAATATATAATTTTAATGTAATCCCTATTAAAGCTCAATTGTCATATTTTAAAGACCTCAAAAAAAATAATACTTCGTTTTATATGGAAACAGAAAAAACCTTTAATAGCCAAGACATTACTCAGAAATAAAAAGGAAGCAGGAGGAATCATGCTACCAGACCTGAGACTCTACTATAAATCGATACTGATCAAAACATCATGGTTTTGGCACAAAAACAGAGAGATAGATGTATGGAACAGAATAGAGAACCAAGAGATGAACCCAACTACTTACTGCTACTTAATCTTTGACAAGCCAATTAAAAACATTCAGTAGGGAAAAGATTCCCTATTTAACAAATGGTGCTGGGTGAACTTGCTGGTGACCTGTAGAAGAATGCAACTGGACCCACACCTTTCACCATTAATTAAGGTAGACTCTCACTGGATCAAGGATTTAAACTGAAGACATGAAACTATAAAAATGCTAGAAGAAAGTGCAGGGAAAACTCTTGAAGGAATCAGCCTGGGTGAATTTTTTATGAGGAGGACCCCCCAGGCAATTGAAGTAGTATCAAAGATACACTATTGGGACCTGATCAAACTAAAAAGCTTCTGCACTGCTAAGAACATAGTAAGTATAGCAAGCAGACAGCCCTCAGAATGGAAGAAAACATTTGAAGGTTATGCCTCTGGCAAAGGTTTAATACTAGAATACACAGAGAACTCAAATGTATTAGCAACCAAAGGATAAGTGATCCCTTCTCACGGTCGGCAAAGGACTTGAAGAGAAACTTCTCTAAAGAAGACAGGTGCACAGCCTACAGACATATGAAAAAATGCTCACCATCCTTAATCATCAGAGAAATGCAAATCAAAACTACTCTGAGATATCATCTAACTCCAGTAAGATGAGCCCACATAACAAAATCCCCAAACCAGAGATGCTGGCATGGATGTGGAGAAAAGGGAACACTTCTACATTGCTGGTGGGAATACAACCTAATACATTCCTTTTGGAAGGATGTTTGGAGAATACTTAGAGAGCTAAAAATAGACCTGCCATTCAATTTTATAATTCCTTTACTAGGTATATATCCAGAAGACAAAAAAATCACATCATAACAAAGATATCTGTACTAGAATGTTTATCGCAGCCCAATTCATAATTGCTAAGTCGTGGAAGAAGCCCAAGTGCCCATCGCCCCTCGAATGGATTAATAAATCGTGGTACATGTATACCATGGAATAGTATGCAGCCTTAAAGAAAGATGGAGACTTTACCTCTTTCATGTTTATATGGATGGAGCTGGAATATATTCTTCTTAGCAAAGTATCTTAAGAATGGAAGAGAAAGTACCCAATGTACTCAGCCCTACTATGAAGCTAATTTATAGCTTTCATATGAAGGCTAAAACCCAATTATAGCACAAGAATATGGGGGAAAGTGGAAGGACGGAGAGAGGAGGGGGAAGGATGGATGGAGGGTGAGTAGAGGACGGATAGAGGGAGGGTGATAGGTGGGATCACACCTACGGTGCAACTTAGAAGGGTACAGGTGAAACTTACTAAATGCAGAATACAAATGTCTTCATATAGTGATTAAGAAAATGCCATGAGGGGTATGTTAAACAGTTTGATGAAAATATTTCAGATTGTATATGATGTCAGCACATTGTGCCCCATGATTGCACTAATGTACACAGCTATGATTTAATAAAAATTAAAAAAACAATTAAAAAAAGAAATTTTCTTTGCAAAATGTTTCAGTGAATTATTTGGTGTAAGATATCACTATATTAACTAAAAGGCAGGCAAAAGCTTTGTCTTTTGGGGGCAGTGCCTGTAGCTCAGTGAGTAGGGTGCCGGCCCCTTATACCGAGGGTGGCAGGTTCAAACCTGGCCCCAGCCAAACTTCAAAACAAAGAAATAGCCGGCGTTGTGGTGGGCATGTGTAGTCCCAGCTACTTGGGAGGCTGAGGGAAGAGAATTGCTTAAACCCGGGAGTTTGAGGTTGCTGTGATCTGTGCGATACCACGCACTCTACTGACGACTATAAAAGTGAGACTCTGTCTATAAAAAAAAAAAAAAGTTTTGTCTTTTTGAATCTTGTTATTTTTAATCTTGAGACATTATGAAAAATTCTCACTTTCATTCATTATGACAAAATTTAAAAAATGATAACACAGAGAATACCAGACTGATACTTCTCTGATGCTCTAGTTTTACATGTAATTAAGTTAGATTTTGTATCCACTAATGCCTTGAAGTCCAAGTCCCCTGCATTAGAATGCTGAACATATCAGTAATGTGATCTGGGCAAATGAAACAACATCTAGCAAACCCATCACAGAAGTAATAGGCAAACTGTAGAGTTTGCCTATTACTTCTGTGATGGGTTTGTTAGATGTTTCATGTGCCCGGATTACGTTTCTGACATCTTCCCCCCACCTGGTACTCTTGCTCTTTTATAACACCTTTCCTTTCACTGTGGGATGGATCTATCAACTCATTCTAACAAATAAAATATGCAAAATTGATGGAATATCACTTCTAGGGATTGATTATTAAGCAATACAGAGCATAATCCCAAAAGACATGATCCTGAACAACATAATCCCAAATATTGAAATCTTAAGAAATCAAAATTCCTAAAAAATCACAATTCTTAACATTAAAAATTTTTAATGTCTGGATGTTTTGGATTTTTTTAAAATCCAAAATGTTGAAATCATGAAAGAATTCCCAAGAATTTGGATTACTTGGAATTAGCATTTTTTGTTGAATATAAGATAGTTGCATCATGTTAGTTGTATAGTTAAATGGGACTATTATCTTATTATTGCCTTTATCTTCATTTGGTGGAAAATCCAGGTAAGTAGATTGGCCACAGATATAGCAATGACAAAAATGTCAATTTAAAACTATATCATTTGTGTATTTCCATTGTCATTCCTTCCAGATAATCAAATTCCAGGAATGTGTAGTGAATTACAGCCACATTTGCCTATAGAATAAGCTAGCAAAATTACTGAGCAGTTTGAAAATAATTAGGTGGGGAGTAGGCTAAGAAGACATTTATATACAGATAGTGTTGCTATCTGATCACTGGTTAGCGTTTCTGCCAAATGTATGTTCTGTATATAAGTGTAAGTGGAACAGATTTCTACATACCCAAAGCAACATAGAAGCATGGCACAGAAAATGGGAATATTTCATAAAGAATATTCATGTCACTGTATATGGATTCATAGGAGACTTTTAAAAAAACAGCACCATTTAGAAAATTAATGTGAATATATTCCCCCCAAAGAAAAGCAGCTATTTATTGACATGCAAGACTTCAAAATATAGTTCATGATCATAAAAATCAGCCAGCTCCAGCACAACTTCGTTGCAGTTGTCTATCATCTATCCCTGAAATACACTCTTTAATAAGTTGAATTTTTGTTCTATTTTTAGATTTCTTGCCACTATTTTGAATTATCACCATTATTTTTTACAATTCACTATCCTATGTATTTCATCTTCTCATAATTTCTGATACTGGAGATATATATTGCATAAAGACTTGTAGAAAACTCTATATTGCTTTATGCATGCTTTGTAAATTTGACTCCATGAAAGTGCCTTCTCACAATGCTGACATAATGTATAAGCATTGTGTGTGGACATACAAATGTTGAAACTTCCTCATAAATGATGAAATGTGAAAGAAAACTTCTTAAAATCTGGGTCTTTTGTATGACTGCAGATGGGGTGGTGACTGAAAGGTTGTGGACTGAAGGAAGAAAGATTATTCCAAGGCACAGAACAAAGGAAAATGGAATCCCCATTCTTTAGAAATAATGTGGTCTTTATTTCCACCCAGATGCAGGTGGGGTGAAATCAAGAAAGAAATTTCACAGTTGGGTTATGGTGGATGGAGATTTAAAGGGTCAAGGAGGGCAGCAATTGGTGGCATTCCTATTTCCTGGGAGGGACATGAGTCTGACCATTCCTGGGTAGACTATGAACCTAACCCTGCCTGGGCAGGGCAAGTCTATTTGTGCATGTACACTTGATTCTAACAGTGATTCATTGTTGTTTTTGGTCAATCAAGTCAAAAGACTTGGGTTGTCTGTCACAGTATTTCAGATGACTTCAATTATAAAGCTGGTGCACACAGTTACCAATCACAGCGATGTGTGTTTACACGATTTGCTTCAGAACCTATTTCCATATGAATACCATTCATGTGCTCATAACTGTTATACCCACATGACTATTATTCCTGAGTGTTTATGCTTGAAAATATACATAGTATTGTCTGTTTGATTATATAAAGTAGTCTATGAAGTATTCTATCTTGTTTTCCCATGTTTAAACAATAAATCCCATTTTTACAATGTAAATAAATTTCTATTGAAGAAATTTTTTAATTAATTTTCCCAGGATTATATTTTCAGGATTTGGAATTGTGATTTTCAGTATTTTAGACTTTAGGGAATTTGATCTTTTGGGATTTCAATACCTGGGATTACAGTGTCCAAGATTGTGTCTTTTGAGATAGAGGCCCAAACTAGAAAAGGATTATAGTTTTCTTCCTGGCATACCATAGCTCTGTCTCTGCTTGGGGTCAGCAGGCCATGCAGAGACCCACATGGTGAACTTGGTGGTGAATAAAACCTACCAGGGCCTACAGGAATAAGTTATGAAAAGTGTAAGGCCCAAAATGCCTTTGGAAGTACGTGTGGAAGAGGTTTCCAGAGCCTCAGTTGAGCACTCACATGGCTACAGTCCTGGCTGACAGCTTGACTTCATGTAGGACCCCAAAGCTGACACACCTAACTAAACCACACCTGGATTCCTAACTCACAGAACCTGTGAGGTCATAAACATTTGATGCTTTAAGCTGCTAACATTTGGAGCAATTTACTATCAGTGATTTATAACTAGCACAACAATGAAATCTAAACTGATGCCATTATTTGACTTCTGCCCTTGTGTTTTTGCCTCCCCAGCTCCTGCACCTCCTCTAAGGGGGTACAGCATGGTTGTCAAGAGCACTGACTCTGAAGCCAAATGTCTGCACAGGGACATTGCTCTGATTCTTACATGTGCTAGCAAGGTGATGATGATATCCTGCCCCATAAGGCATTGGGAGAGGTTCAATGAAGGCAGTGGGAGAGATTCAATGAGATGATGATCTGCAGTCTTTTACAGGCACTTAGTGCTACTCTTTTTTTTTTTTTTTTTTTTTTTTTTGTAGAAATATTATAAATTTGTGGCCCTTATTTGGGTGCCATGGCAGCTGGACTACAAGTGCCCACCACATTGCCCAGTTATTCTTTGAGATGAGTTCTGGCTCCGGCTCAGGCAGGTCTCAAATCTGTGAGCTCAGGCAATCTACCCACCTCAGCCTCTCAGAGTGCTAGGATACAGGGGTGAGCCACCATGCCCAGATGACACTTAGTGCTCTGATTGCAGTTGCTTTTATTGGTTTTATAATTTTTATTATTTTTATTTATTTTATTACCTCTTGACTTATCTACATTTACATTCTCCTCTTCTGGTCTCTTTTGGCTTATATCACTTTTATTTATTCTCTCCTGCTTTTAACACTCTTTCTAAAAACATTTGTTAAATATCTGCTATTTAAAAAAAAATTTGCGGTGGTTTGGATATTTGTTTGACCCTGTCAAGCCTGATGTTAGAATTTTATTTCAAGCCATAAGAAAAGATGGAGACTTTAAATTTTTTTGTTGACCTAGATGGAGTTGAAACATATTCTTCTTAGGAAAGTATCTCAAGAATGGAAAACCAAGGAGCCAATATACTGAAAACTAATATGAAACCAATACATAAACAACTACATGCCCACATGAAAGGAAGAAACAAGAATATTCTGGTGAGGGGGAGGGAAAGAAGGGAAAAGGTAAAGGAGAGGAAGGAGAGTGCTTGGTGGGGTTCCTACCTGTTGTACACAGTTTGAGGGTATTCAGCACGCCCCCTAGGTGAAGGGCTTAACTACAACTTAAACTACCCTAGAAATGAACACAATGTAACCTCAACATTTGTACCCTCAAGTTAATCTAAAAATTTAAAAAAAAGGGAACATCAAAAAAACCAAATGCATCCTCAGTGTCAGACGTGGAGCCTAATGGGAGGTTTCTGGGGTTTGGTGATATACTAACCATAATGAGAGGGTTCTTACTCTATCAGATCCCACAGAGATGGTTATTAAAAAGAAAAGAATGCCTTCTCTCTCTCTCTCTTTCCTCCTCCTCCTCCTTCTCTACATCCCCCCTGCTCTCTTACCATGTATATGGTCTACACACATGGGCTCCCCTTCACCTTACACTTTAATCGGAAGCTCTCTGAATTCCTCCCCAGAAGTAGATGCTGGAATGGTGCTTCTTGTGCAGCCTGTAGATCTATGAGCCAGATTAACCTCTTTCTAAATTACCCAGCCTCAGGTATTCTTTTATTTGCAACACAAAGGGACTAACACAACATTTTATAAATAATAAGTATATAAGATGAATGAACAGATAGAATTCAACCCTCATCTACCTTGTAATTTCCTCCCCTCCTTCTATTGTTTTACCTTCTACCAGTCTTTCTCATCACCATTGCACCCTACATTATTGAAGCACTATTGCCTTGATTATTTTATCATTAAAAAAATTATTAGACAGAGAATTTGTCTGTGGCCAATAACTATGTCAATCTTTCTCACATAAGCGATTCTGGCATTGGTTTGATCTCTTTAAGATTTCACTGAGTCTAAGATAAAACCTATTTCAGTCATAGTCAATTTTTTTAAAGTTATTTTATAACCTACTTGAAATGCTCCCCTTCATTTAAAAAATCTGTTTACTTTTTTTAACATTAGAAATCTACATTATCACATTCAGATAAATCCTATCCTATTAATACGTTTAAGTTTCTTTATGGATTTATATCCTTTTTTACCAACTAGCTAAACCAAAAGAAATAAACTCTTTGGCACACAGCATTTAAGCAAACATAAAACACAATGAAAGGCAGCATGACTAAGTGTTTATGAATACAAGCCCTGGGAGCCAGACTGCTTAAAATCAAATTCTATTCTTATTTCTATTATTATTTCTTAGTAGCAAGACTATGGCTATTTACTTCACCCCTCTTGCCTGTGTTTCTTCATTTGTAAAATATGGATAACAAGAGTGTCTTTCTGGTAGAGCTTTTGTAAGGATTAGATGAGTTAATATCTCTTAAATTGCTTAAAATATGAAACCCAATAAATACCATATGTGTTTCTTAAATAAAAATAAAATAAAATAAATTATAAGCTTTCAAGTATTCTGAGATGGATTCTTTTAAAGAAACTAAATCATAGGAGGCTGGGCAAGATGGCGGCCGAGTAACAACTTTCTTGCAACTGGGAATGGTGAGACTGGGGAGAGAGGACTTCAGGAATCTCTGGCAGGCAGGATCTGCCCAGAAACTTCCCTTTGGGGACACAGGGAGACAGGGTGAGACTTCTGGACACCCTGAGGAAGGCAAAAGTGGCAGAGATTGGGTATATACCCAGAAGACTCAAAATCACACTACAACAAAGACATCTGTACCAGAATGTTTATTGCAGCCCAATTCATATGAAGGCTATAACTCAACTATAGCACAAGAATATAGGAAAGGAGGAGAGTGAGAAGGTTGGGGTGGAGGGAGGGTAATTGATGGGGCCACGCCTATGGTGCATCTTAGAGGGGTACAGGCGGAACTTACTAAATGCAGAATACAAATGTCTTCATACAATAACTAAGAAAATGCCATGAGGTCTATGTTGAGTAGTTTGATATACAAACATTTCAGAGTGTATATGAAACCAGCACATTGTGCCCCTTGATTGCACTAGTGTATGCAGCTATGTTTTAATTTAAAAAAAAAAAAAAAAAAAGAGGCTTAGGGAGACAATGAGAAAACACACCCAATTGACACCTGACTCCATAGAGGGTCAGATTATTTTAAAAGACAAATTTATCACTCAAGCGGCTCCAGACACTCAAAAAAAACCCCAGAATTGGCTCTAGGCCCAGACCATAACCTGGAGAATCTTCTTAAAATGGCCACTATGGTCATTTATAACCAAGACCTGGAGAGAAAGGAGGAAAAAGAGAGAAAGGAACAGAAAAGAATGGCAGCTCTAGTAATGGCACTCCAACAAACGAGCAACTTTCAGGGGCAGAGGGAAACCAGAGGAGCTAAAAACAAGTGCTTTCAATGAGGTCAGACTGGCCACTTCAGAAAAGACTGCCCCCAGCAGCACCACTGGCTGGGCAAGCCACCTGGCCCCTGTCCAGAATGCAAGGATGACCACTGGAGGGTGGCCTGTCCCCAGAGGCGAAGGCCTCCTGGGACAGTGACACCATCAGAGCCCAAATTGGACTGAGGGTGTGGGGGGCAAATTCTCATGGCTCCAGCTTGTGTCATCACCCCTCAAGAGCCCCAGGTTTCCCTTACAGTAGAGCGCCAGGAGATAAAATTTCTTTTGGACACTGGAGCAACCTTTTCTGTACTTCTTTCTAACCCTGGTCTTTTATCTCCCAAATCCATAACTATACAGGGGGTGTCAGAAGTGCCAGTTATGAAATTTTTCTCCCAGCATTTAAGCTGCAATTAGGATGACTTGCTGTTCTCTCATGCCTCCCTAATCATACCTGAAAGTCCTGCTCCCCTTTTGGTGAGGGACATACTAACTAAAACAGGAACTTTTCCCTCCTGGAGATCTAGTCATGATCAAAACTCTCCCCTCTAATTCACCTTCCCTAACCCCAACTTAGGAAGTCCCCTTTCCTGTTATCTTGTCTTCTTCTATAGCTGTTAAAGTTATAGGGGTCGATTCCTGCATACATCATTCACGAGTAAAATCCTGGAACCCTCCATCTTCTACAGAGGCAGACAATGAAGACAGCCAACCACAGACCACCTACACTTGTGAGCCAAAAGAAAGTTTGAAGTTATCATTTAAGAAATAGCTAGGAAAATCCTAATATGGTTTTCTTTTAGCATCACTGAATAAGTGCTTCTCACCTGATGCTGTTCTACCTTTGCCTATTACTGATTATACTAATAAGATTTATGTTTTCCAGAAATGTCATCAAGCCATAAGCAATAAAGATGGTTCCAGTCCATGAACCCCTGTATCACTCTCCCTCTGGAGAAACCCTACCTGCCCGCTTCTATCATCGCCCAATTCAGCAGGAAGCAGTAGAGTTTCTACTCGGAGAGAGAGAATTGATACAGGATTTTTGGCACCCTATCCAGCTCAGTGGAGCTGGCGGACCTGCCGCCCCCTTGGTGGCAGTGTTGGTGCTGCGGCAGCCAGCTGAAGAACCAGCAGGCTAGATGACAGGCAAGGAGGGGGACCTCCAACCCCCACCAGAGGCTCCAATAGCCAAAAAGTCCAGACAACTGCTGAGGAGACACCTGTGCCTTGGTGTCTCCTTCATTTTACACTTAGGACTAAATGTGGAATTCCCATTTCCTATGCCTAGGTCAATTTCTTGTGAATTTCCTAGGCCTCAATTTCATGAATGGACTGTGTGTGATACATTCATTCACTTTTCCCTGGTGCAAGGGACTGTATTCGTTGGTTGATACATTCATTCACCTTTCCGGCAGAAGGGACTGTGTTCATTAGTTTCCTGGCCAAGGAACCCATACACCTATATATACCCCAAGACTAAAAGCTTAAAGGGGAAGATGGGGAAAGACGGGGAGAGAAACGGAGAGAGCTTTTCTCTCCCCACTTGAGTTATCTCTCTTTACCAGGAGCTTTAGTGTTTACTGTATTCTTTTCAATAAATTATCTTACCACTGGGGGATGGGGGGAAGAAAGAAAAGAAAATGCCAAGAAGGCTATGGTTAAACAGTTTGATGAAAACATATCAGATTGTATATAAAACCAGCACATTGTAGCCCTTGATTGCATGAATGTACACAGCTGTGATTAAATAAATAAATAAATAAATAAAATAAAATAAAATAAAGAAACTAAACCATAAAAGAAAAATAAGAGCTCTTGATAATCAGGTATTCTACCACAGGGTCTTATTAAAAATAGAACATCAGCTCACCAACACAGTACAAGAAGATGTCCAGGAGAAACATAATGGATATTCCAGCACTGCTCAGGAGACAAAAGTGTCAGAATCAACACAATTCAGAATCAAACAGAGTCAAACCTACTCTATTCTTATATGCTAATTTATTAATTTGAATGCAATTGGAATTTGGAGGTTATAAAGGCCAATTTGACCTTATTTCAGGATTTCCAGCCAGTAATCAAATATCAGTTGAGCTGAAATTTTATTTGTACATTTATTCATTCATTTAGCATATATGGAGAACCAGTTCTTAGGAAACCAGATGAATAGCTCCTGGTACCAAGAAGCTTACTCTAGAAAAAGAATCAAGTATCCATAAATAAATAGACTATGTTGTGCACTTTAATGAAAACATATAGCAAATGTAATTAATGATAATGTAGTGAAAAGAGAAGGATCATACAACTTGGATAATAAATATTGGCCTCTTAAAAGAAATAAACTGTAAGGACATGAAAGCAGAATAAAGTTGGAGGGATAGCTACAGACAAGTGATATTCCAGGAAGCACAATCAGACTAAAAGAGCAAGTACAAACGCCAGACAACAGCATCCTCAGAAACTAAAAGAAGCTCAGAATTGCTGTTTGTGGAATGTATGGGGAAAAGTGGTGGGAAAGAACCCAGATACAACGGGGGGGGGGGTCGTGTTCTTCAAAAGCGTTGTGTGCCATAGTAAGAATGGTATAGTTTTCAAAGGCTGGAAAATGTTCCACAAAGATGGACTGCTGATTGAATAAGCATGGGGAATACTAAATAGGGCATCCCTTTGGAGAGTACATTGCATATAAAGGTTCTAAGAAATCACAAAGAAAATACACCATTTTCAAACTTATTTGAATAGGCAAATTCAAACGGAATTTCATTTTCTATACATAAGTGCCCACAGGAACACAGTTCAGAAAATACTATTACAGACAATCAAGGAATGCTTTGTTTTTGATATAGAACATAGATTTGAGAAGAAAAAAGCCTCAGAAATACCAGGTGGGAAATAATTAGACCACTAAGTAAGGAAGTGGTAGTTAGATGGCAATAATAAAATAATTAGGAGGCAGAAGGTGGGCTAAGGGGAAGGAACAGACTTTAAAGTGACCTGGAGGCTTTATCACTTAATTTCATCTAACAAGTACTTGTATGATTTGTTTATGTGAAACACACATGCACACACAAAAAGATTCATAAAAATACAAAGAAATATATGAAAGAAATTGTTCTCAAAGAACTTAGAGAAATGGAGAGAATGCTTAAACCAAAACAGAGCAAATCTGTTGGGCTGGCATAGTTTCTTCAATGTTTGTAAACTTCAATGTTTGCAAACTTTTGTTCCAAACCCCATGGTACCCTACTGCTCCTCAATATCCCTCTTTGATGTCCTCACATTTCTCTTTTCACTCCACTTCTTTTTCCAGAAGACATTTTATTTACTTACATCTAAGTGTGAATTTAAATAGATGCATTTTAATGGGTATTTCTGATATAAACTTTAGTGCTAAAATACATTTAGTGCTTTACATTTTGGAAATAAAATACTTCAACAATGGAAACAAGTTTTGATTTGCATGTCTCTGATGATGAGGGACAATGAGCATTTTTTCATGTGTTTGTTGGCCATTCATCTGTCTTCTTTAGAGAAGTCTGTGTCTCTTGCCCACTTACAAAAGGGATTGTTTGCTCTTTTCTTATTGATTAGTGTGAGTTCTCTGTCGATTCTAGTTATCGCCCTTTGTCAGAGTCATAGCATGCAAATATTTTCTCCCATTATGACAGTTGTTTGTATGCTCTGGTTATTCTACCTTTACATGTGCAGGAGTTTTTTAGTTTGATCATTTATTTTTGGTGTTGCTACAATTGCCAAGGATATCTTCTTCATAAAATCTCCTGCCCTATGTTGTTAATAGTTTTTCCTACATTTGCTTCTAGAATGTTTATCATTTAAATGTTTTATCTACAGAGGGTGGAGCAAGATGGTGGCCGAGTAACAGCTTCCTTGCAGCTGGGCACGGTGAGACTGGGGAGAGAGGACTTCAGGCATCTCTGGTAGGCGGATCTGCCCAGAAACTTCCCTTTGGGGACACAGGGAGACAGCATGAGGCTTCTGGACACCCTGAGGAAGGCTAAAGCGGCAGAGATTGGGCAAGTGGTTGCATCTGTTCATTCAGTCTGATCCTGTCGGTGGCTGTGGGTGGGGCAACAGTGGGACTGAAGGCTGGAAAGGCCTTGCTTGTGAGCTGTTTTGGTTTCTCTTGGACTTGGCACTCGGCTGAACTGCCTTGGGAGAACTTGGGCAGGAGGACGGGGGTTTTTGAGTGCTGCCTGGGGCCCCAGACTGGACCACCGAGCCAGATGGAGCTGTCAGTGTTTGGTGGTGGGCTGTGTGGAACCATTGTGGGAGAACTGTCCTAGCAAGCTCCACCCTCAGGGTCCTAGAACAGGCATTGGGTGGGAGCGAGTGCTCTAGAGACTGAGCAGCCTAAAGGCGGGGACTGAGACGCCTCACAGCCTTAGCCCTCAGGGGCATTTGGTGAGACTGGTATTGGCACACTGGGTAAGTGGATAGCCACTTAAGGAGTGATCCCAGCCACAGCACTTTCCTGGGACATCTACAGACATCTACAGAATATTTCATCCTAATAAAATTGAATACATGTTCTTCTCAGCACCCCATGGAACATACTCAAAAATTGACCACATCTTAGGTCACAAGTCTAATCTCAGAAAATTCAAAAGAATAGAAATTATTCCTTGCATCTTCTCCGACCACTATGGAATAAAAGTTGAACTCAATAACAACAGGAATCTGCATACTCATACAAAATCATGGAAGCTAAATAACCTTATGCTGAAGAATGGCTGGGTCATAGACGAGATTAAGATGGAAATTACCAAATTTTTGGAACAAAATGACAATGAAGACACAAATTATCAGAACCTCTGGGATACTGCAAAGGCAGTCCTAAGAGGGAAATTTATAGCACTGCAAGCCTTCCTCAAGAAAACGAAAAGAGAGGAAGTTAACTTAATGGGACATCTCAAGCAACTGGAGAAGGAAGAATATTCCAACCCCAAACCCAGCAGAAGAAAAGAATAACCAAAATTAGAGCAGAATTAAATGAAATTGAAAAAAAGAATTATAGAACAGATCAATAAATCAAAAGTTGGTTTTTTGAAAAGGTCAATAAAATAGATAAACCTTTGGCTAACCTAATCAGGAAAAAAAGAGTAAAATCTCAATTTCATCAATCAGAAATGCTAAAGACGAAATAACAACAGACCCCTCCGAAATTCATAACTTAAATTACAGCACTCCCCTTTTCTCATGTAGTCTCTTTAACCTAGAATTTCCTTTTCTACATTCTAATATTCCAGCTAATCTTACAGGGATGGCTCCTGTGGCTCAAGGAGTAGGATGCTGGCCCCATATACTGGAGGAGGCGGGTTCAAGCCCAGCCTGGACAAAAAATCCAGCTAATCTTCCAAGAGTCAAAATCCAACTGATTCTTCAAAACCCAGTCAAAAAGTCAATTCCTTTATAAAACGTTTCAGTCCCCTTTTTAATAGTTTTTCAACCCCTTTCTTCCCTCTCTCTATCATCCACTGCTACATTTATTTTTGTAGACATTCAATAAAAAAATGATGAAGAGGGTGAAAGTGAACAAGAGAAGAAAGTAAAAGGATGAAAAAAGCAGAAAGCTAAATCTCTAGGGGGCTGGGGAAGGAGCCAATAAACACAAGACTTGGCAACCAGAAGCCCCAGTTGGCACTAGTGCAGTAAGGCACAGGGCTGTATATCAGGACTGATTCAAAACCTCCATGAAGAGCAGTTAGATGCCCAGAGTCCTGCCTTTACCCTAAATAGTCAGGCAGTTCTCCCACTGGGTCTATTCTCCAGAGAAACCTAACCAGAAATTTCTGTAAGGACAAAAGAAATCAAGCACGGTGTTCCTTGTTGAAGTCAAGGGTATCAAGTGCATCCTGAACAAGAAGACCCACAACTGCCTTCTGCTTGACTCCCAGAGAATTCTCCTGCAGAACCTTCAATTAAAAAGACATAGTGGCTTGGCGCCTGTGGCTCAACGGGCTAAGGCCCCAGCCACGTACACCTGAGCTGGCGAGTTCGAATCCAGCCCCGGCCCGCCAAACAACAATGACGGCTGCAACCAAAAAATGGCCAGGCGTTGTGGCGGGCGCCTGTAGTCCCAGCTACTTGGGAGGCAGAGGCAGGAGACTTGCTTGAGCCCAAGAATAGGAGGTTGCTGTGAGCTGTGATGCCACAGCACTCTATCCAAGGTGACAGCTTGAGGCTCTGTCTCAAAAAAAAAAAAAAAAAGACATGGCAATGCCGGCACTGGGGTCCCACCTAATCACCTTCAACTGTAGCCCACAAATCAGCAAAGCCTATGAGGACACCCAGTGTTTTGTTCAGCTTTTTAGTGCCTCGCTTTTAACTATAAATGCACAACCAAGGATCATCAGATATTTGAGGGAGCCAACATGAAAGAAAGAGACCTAAAACCAATAACCAAATACTACAAAGAGGAATTCAAAAGAAAAAGACAATGTAGGTACAGGAAGGAAAAAGAAAACTTCTCATTCATATTCTTCATATTCTCAAAGAGAATTTGTATCCATTAAACAAGAAAAAAAAATGTTTTTTTAAAGGAAGAGAAATGGAGAACTTCCTAAAAGAGCACTTGGAAATTATATGTACATATATATTTTAATATGCATATATATTAAAGCAAAAAAATTAAATTCAAACATTTGGAAGATAAAGTTGAAAATAAAAAAGCCTCCCAAGAAAGTAGAATAAAATAAAAAGATATAAGCACAGGAGAGAAAAGCTGAGAGACCTGGAGGATATAGAAAGGAAGCCCATTATCCAAGTAATATTTGTTCTGGAAATAAAGAACAGCATAAAGGGAGGTGAGAAAATTATCAAGGCAATAATATAAGAATATTTCATAACACTTATAAAAGGAGTTCTCTAGTACCCAGGACAATAAATAACAACAGAACCCTCCCTATCAACATATGTATGATTTGGAAATTTCAGAGTTCTGGAAATAGAGAAAAGATGTTAGAAATTATCACAAAAGAAAAACTGGTCACATACAAAAAATAAAAAATTATTTGAGGGAGTTTTACTTCTATAATAGTTATGATGTAGTAAAAAGCAAAGCATGGTTGCTCTTCTCCTAAGAAAAAGATAGGAAAGCTATCAGGTGACAGTTTGTTAGCCTCATCTTAGAGCTGAGATCACAAAGAACCCTCAATGAACTAAATTTTCAAAAGCACTAAGTCTTACCTAGTTTGCTTTCACCCCTGGGGATTGGGACCTTTCTTTGTCCATTTGGGTTCCTCTCACAAAATTCCTTAGACTGGGTAATGTGTGGACAGAAATGTGTTGGTCACAGTTCTCGAGGCTGGGAAGGCCAAGAGCAAGGCACCAGCAGATCTGTGGTCTGATGAGGGCTTGCTCCTGGCAGACGGCACCTCTGAGTCCTCACAAAGTGGAAGGATGAGAAGGGGCTAACAAACCCCCTCAGGCCTGATTTATAATGACACTAATCCCAGTCACAGGCTCTACCCTATTACCTAATTCCCTCCAAAGACACCTCTCACTATCACCCCTTTGGGGTTAAGGTTTCAACATATGAATTTGGGGGGACACAAACATGCAGACAGGATCAGTGGGAAAGGGCTACAGACAGGAGTAAGAAGGCATCTGCTGGACTATTAACAAACCTGGAATGGCTGCATGGGGGCTTCAGAGAGAGCAGGATCCCAGGGTCCCAGCCACAGAGCAAGCCTACACCTACCTGCCACCTCCTTCCACAGCCTTCCTCCACTGGATGCACGTGGTCGGCACACTAAAGTCTGGGGACAGGTTGGGGGAGCTGGCAGAGACTGTCCCTGTGGAGAAGCAGGACAGGCAAGTGGTGATAAACCTCTCCAAAGGACCCAGAGCCTTCACCAAATCCAAGGCTATCTGCAGCAGGCTGAAGTGGACCAGTAGAGCTAAAGATTTCTTTAAGATACTGTGGTCCTTTTCCTATTGTGGCACAGCAGCACTTGGGGGGTTGGGATAAGATAAAAGGATAGAGAAGACTTATTTGCAAAGAGAAATCCCAAGTAGCCCTCAAAGCTGGCAGCCAGATTATAAAACAGAAAAAGCCACCTGCAATTTGAACAGCTGACCATTTGGCGGCAAAGCGTAAAGGAACCCATAGAGTCTCATTGGTGCTTAGATTCAGAGACTTGCTGAATGGAAAGTACTCATCTTGTCTTAATGATCTTGGAAGCCAGTGGTGACCTAAGTCTGACTAAAGTTACAAGCGATCCCAGACCCCGGGCAACTACACATAAGATTGACTCAACCTCTCCACTCTAAACAGACACCCACTATCAGCCTGGCAGGAATGTGCCCTTTGTGGGGAGGGTGATAAATGAAAGTTGCTGTTTGTAAGATCCCTGCATTGTGACAACATAGTATTTGACTGTAGGCTATAAGAACATAAGATGTATATTCCAAATCCTAGGGCAACCACTAAAAAAATAACACAAAGAGTTACAGTTGGAAACACACACAAAAAAAAAAAAAAAACACAAAGGAAATAAAGTGAACAATTGAAAAATAGTGGATTCACTCAAAGAAGACAGGAAATAAGAACTTGGGAGAAGAAAGAACAGGGGACGAATAGCAGAGGACCGACTTAAATCCAAACACCAATAATTAGAGTCAATGTAAACAGATTAAACAATTCAATAAAAGAAATAGTCTGGATAACAAGGCAGAACCCCCTATACATGGCTTATAAGATAAAATTTAAATATAAAGATGCATAAATATAAACACTAGTCATGTGAAAGCTGGTTTGCTATACATAGATTTTTCTTTTTTTTCAGATAATCTCAAGCTGTCACCCTGGGTAGAGTGCCGTGCCATCACAGCTCACAGCAACCTCAAACTCTTGGGCTCAAGTGATTGTCTTGCCTCAGCCTCCCAAGTACCTGGGACTACAGGCGCCTGCCACAACACCCGGCTATTTGTGTTGTTGTTGCAGTTGTCATTGTTGTTTTAGCAGGCCCAGGCCAGGTTCAAACCCTCCAGCCTTGGTGTATGTGGCTGGCGCCCTACCCACTGAGCTATGGTCACCACCCTTGTTTGCTATATTAATATCAAAGTAGACTTCAGAGCGAAGAGTGTTTCCAGAATTGAAGAAAGACATTTCTTTTCTTGTTTTTTTTTGGGGGGGGGAAGAGCCTCAAGCTGTGGCCTGGGTAGAGTGTCATGGCATCACAGCTCACAGCTACCTCCAAGGAAGAAAGACCTTTCATCATGATAAAAGATCCCTTCACCAAGAAGAGCCAACATTCTAAACACGTGTGCACTTAATCACAGACCATCAAAACACATGAAAAAAATGATTTGACAGAGAAAAGAGAGATCCATCCACACGGTTGGGGATTTTAAGACTTTCGGATAAAACCAGTAGACCAAAGCTAGAAAGGCCACGGATTTGAACAGCACTACGGTTAATTTGACCTTATCAATACGGATGGAAAACTACACAAACAAGTGCAGAACACACACGTGAAAGGAGGCCTCCGAGAGAGGAAGGGGGTTGGAGCAGGGGAGACGAGCAGTTGAGAGCTGGAAAGGGGTGCCCTGGCAGGAGGGGTGACAAGCGAAGCGGGCGACCGAGAGTCTGATTCAGTTGTTCGCCCCGCACCGCGCGTTGTAGGCCCTTTCCGCCTCTGCGTGGAATGCCCCGTGCAGGGAACCTCAGTCTGCGTGCTTTATGAGGCAGATGTCACTGTGGGGACGTGAAAAGGTATTGACTCCTAGTCTGTGGTTGACTTGGGGCAAAACTAGAGGCTTCCTGTGCGAAGTCAACCCTAGTCGCGCTCCGGTTCTGCACCCGGCCCAGGAAGTTCAAGGCTCAGGCGTGAGGCGGGCGAGCCCTTGATCAGGGCAGCCAGAGGGCCCCGAGGCCGGCGGGCAGCACGGCCCGTGCTCACGTCTCCCAGCCCAGGGGAGGAGATGGAGAATCGGCCCTGGCTTTGGGAGGGCATCAGGGACTGAAGGAGAAACGCTCGTGCGTGGGATTAGGCAGAACTTGCTCCAGGAAAATCTCTCACACAATCCAAGGCAGAAGGACATGCAAGCTCGTTTTGATGGAAACACCTTAGTTCCTGAGAGGCCGGGCTCCTTCCCAGAAGGTGAACAGAAGACCCGAGCCAGAGCCAAGATGCTGAGGTGGATTTGGCTCCCTGGCCCGGCCTCAGCTGCTGCCCAGCCAGCCCAACCCGAGCTGTAGACGCTGGAGGAAGGGTGGGGTCACAGGAAGCCAGGGGCCACGGAGGGGCCTCTCCTTGCGGGGAGACTGGGCCGGCACCCCTGCAGAAGAACAAATGAGTGGAATGTTTGCGAAGTTTGGCCTTAGGATTAGACCAGGCCTCAGGGTCCCAAAGCCTCTCTGTGGCAGGATGCCTGCCAGCCCTCAAACGGGCACGTGGCGGTGAGCTGCTGGGGCCTGGGTGGCAAGCTCCTGACCACACGTCAACAGAGGGGCCAAGGAGGGCCAGACCTGAAGAACTTGCAGTGAGGCACGAACTGGGTAAACAAGATTTGGAAAAGTGGGCCTGAGAGAGCATTTATCGCAAAATAGCAAAAAAATAAAAATAAAAATAAAAAACCACTTAGACTTCAGAGGGAACTAGAGAGGCGCCAAGATCCTGACTTCAGAAGAAAAGGTTGAGGGGGAAGACCTAAAAAGGAGAGAAGGCTGAGGGCTGAGGACGTAGCTGTGTGCTGCCTGACTCATGATGGAACAACCTGTCCCATCCGCTCCTTCTTCGTCCTTGAAAAAATCAATCAAGCTGTCCTGGAAGTAGGTGGCTTTGGGGCACTCATGACAGAGATGAGAAAGAACAAGCAAAAATACCCCCAAAGCTTCAGAAGCTGAGGCAGCAAACCTCACTCGTCCTCCACATTGGTTTGCTAAGCCTGCCCGGGGACAAAGTACCATGGCTTAAGCAACAGAAATGAATTTTTCTCACAGTTCTGGAGACTGAAAGTTTGCGATTAAGATGTCAACAAGGCTGTCGTTGGAGGCCTCTGTCCGTCCTGTAGGTGGCCATCTTCTCTCTGTGGGCCTCCTCTGCACTTGTCTCTGCCCAGATTTCCTCCTCCTTACAAGGACAGCAGTTCTATTAGATGGGGACCCACCCCGATGACCTTAATTACCTCTGTCAAGATTCTATCTTCAAATGCAGTCACATTCCACGGTCCCATGACGGGAATCAGCGTACGAGTTGCAGCCCATTGCACCCTCCATGCCCCGCTACTGCTTTCTGCCTACGTTCCTGGAAATCACTGCTGTTTTTCTCTGTGTCATAACACTGTCTCTGTTTTCTTTCCTGCTGTGTTTTCCAAATATTTTCTCCCATGTAACTCCCACTGCTAGAAAAAAATAAAAGCACATCCTTCTAAATTTTCTATGACCTCTGAGGACTGGTGTCCTTTTAGAAACAGACCTCCTGAGGTGGGTAGACCTCCAACACATGCTCCAGGATGTTTTATTCTGATTTCCTTTAATCCTCTAGAGAACGTGAAGTAACCTGAAACAGGTCTGTCTCGGCAAACAAGCACTGTCTTTCTTGTCTTCCTCCAGACATTCTAATCTCTGTGACTCTCTTGCAGCCCCACCCCCAACTGGCCCGTCCACTGAGACTGAGGGAATGTGTCTGAGAACACTCTGGAAGGGTTAGAACACATACTGCCCAGCATTATGGTTCCAGCACGTGGCACAGACGGGAGAGCAATTCACAGAGCCGAGAAGGTTTGCTCTAGGAAGTAGCCAGCCCAGGTGAGGCAGTTCTTTTTTTTTTTTTAAGACAGATCTCACTTTGTCACCCTGAGTAGAGTACCGTGGCATCACAGCAGCCTCCTCTTGGGCTCAAGCAATCGTCTTGTCTCAGCCTCCCAGCCTCCCAAGTATCTGGGACTATAGGCACCCGCCACAATGCCTGGCTATTTTTAGAGATGGGGGTCTTGCTTTGCTCAGGCTGGTCTCGAACTTCTGAGCTGAAGTGATCCACCCACCTCAGCCTCTCAGAGTGCTAGGATGACAGGTGAGGCAGTTCTTGATCTAGTTTAGTTGAGAACCCAGAAGAGAAAAGTCAGCCAGAGCAGCACCTGTGAGCAAAGGTTCACATAAAACTTCCTAGAAACATCTGAATTGCAAGGATTTTGCTGTCCTTACAAAAAACCGACACTCTGACCAACAGGAACTATCCTTCCCCGAACTCATTATGCTTTCCTCATTCTCTGCCTCAGCTGAAAACTTCCCCTGGGCCTGGAATATTCTCCCTGCCCCACCTCAACCTGTTGACATTCTGTCCTTTCATGAAGATGAAGTTCCAGCGTTCAAGAGGCCTTTCCTCGTCGTCACAGACAGAAAGTCCACTCCACCTCTGCACTCCCCATCTGTTTCACTGATGCCTCTTCTTAAAGATTGGTAGTGAAAGAGGCCACCCAGTAGAGGGGAGCTACCTGGGTTTGGGTATGACGGTGATGATGATAAGTATTCATTGAGCCTTTATCACTGCAGTCCCTAACCCCAGGGCCTCAGATGGGTACCATTTGGTGGCCTGTTGGGAACCAGCCGCACGGCGGGAGGTGAGCAGCAGGTGAGCCAGCAAAGATTCATCTGTGTTTACAGCCGCTCTCCGTCCGTCACTGGTGTCACCACCTGAGCGCCAGCCCCTGTCACATTACAGCAGCGTTAGACTCACAGGACCACAAACCCCATGTAAACCATGCATGCGAGGCACCCAGGTTGTGTGCCCCTTAGGAAAATCTAATTTGTCCCCACCCCTGGTTCACAGCAAAATTGTCTCCCACGAAACTGGTGCCTGGTGCCTGAAAGGTTGGGGAACAGATTTACCATACAGCAAGCGTGTACTGGCTCCATTTCTCATTTAATCTTCACAACTCTCAAAAAATGTGTGTTATTATTCATCTCATTTTACAGGGGAGGAAACACAGCTCACTGACACTTGTCACATTAACAAGATAGTGGAAGGGTCAGGATTCAAACACAGATTTGCCTGACTTTAGAGCTCATGCTCTCAGCTACTACAGACCTACATGCTAAGATCAATTGTACTAGCAACCAGCATTGTGACTTGACACAAGTCAATCTCTCAGAATCCCATGTTTCTCATCTGTAAAATGAATAGTAATACCGTGTTAGGGGTAGCATGAAGATTAAATGGGATGAAATGAGGTTTAAAGCACCATGCATCCATCTATATTCTTCCTTGACAGGCTACAATACCCGAGTCCGTTTGGGATGGACTTCATGCTAGCCTGTGTTAGGTTGAAGCACGGGCCACTAAATCTCTTCTATTCCTGAAGTTCTAACCCAGAAACTATGCATAGAGAATTCTTTCTGTTTGCAAATACAGTAAAACCCCTGTGAGTTGACCACCCAACCTTTTTCGCAATATAAGGCCAGGCGCGTTGGCTTACATCTGTAATGCCAGCATTCTGGGAGGCTGAGGCAGGTGGATTGCTTGAGCTCAGAAGTTCAAGACCAGCCTAAGCCAGAGCAAGAGCCCCATCTCTAAAAATAGCCAGTCATTGTGGTGGGTGCCTATAGGCCCAGCTACTTGGATAGACCAAGGCAGGAGGGTTAGTTGAGCCCAAGAGTTTGAGGTTGCTGTGAGCTATGACACCACAGCACTCTACCGAGAGTATCAAAATGAGACTTGGTCTCAAAAAATATATATATTCTTGCAATATCTTTAATATTTTGTCCGGTCCACAGTTAGAGAGTCAAATAGTATGATCACCCACCTTGATTTGCCTGGGTCTGTTCAGTTTTAGCACAGAAAATGTGAGATTTTTCATGCTAAAACTCTTCAGTCCTAAGCAAACTGGGGCAGTCAGTCATCTCATACTCAAACAAAAAGATTCATGATAATAATGGTAAGCACTTCCTATGTACCAGGTATTATGCAACTGAATTCTGCTTGCAACTCTAGAAGCTAAGAATCCGCAGAAGCAGATGTAACAGTTCACAGCACAGACTTTAAAGAAATTCTTAGGAAAAGATTAAGCTTTCGAAAGAATCTAAATAGTTTTCCATGGGTTCCTCTCACATGTGGCTTTGGAGGGGCACAGGTGTTCATATTTGCTTTCCCCAGAAGTAGCAGAGGGGGGAACCAAGCTTTCCACACACTGCTTTTATTCTCACTCAACTACACATCCTCCTTCAAACAACTTGCATGTGCAGCTGTTTGCTATAGTTAGTCCTCAATTTGCACGGTAGTACAGGACCATAAAAATGACCATGCGGCCAGGCATGGGGACTGATGTCTGCAGTCATAGCTATTCAGGAAGCCAAAGTGGGAGGATTGCTTGACACCAGGAGCTTGAGACCAGCCTGAACAACACAGCAAGAGCCCTGTCTCAAAAAGAAAAAGTAAATAAAAAATGCCAGCAATGAAACCATGCTAAATAATCTTAACTATCAATGAGAAAGGTTATGTTTGTTTTGTGATATTTAAGGATTTTTTTCAAAATGTTAAAAAACTCCTTTACTAGCAACTATAAACGTATATGGAATGAAAAAATAATAAAACTAATATTGATTTAGTAGATGGTAATTTAAGATATTAGAAACATTGAGAATTAAAGTGCTGTATTTCTTTGTAAAAAATTTATGAAGAGTTATGTAAACAGTGCTTCACTTCTTATCATACAACTTATGTTATGAAGCAAGTATTTTTTCTATACCTTGGCAAACTGTCATTTTCCTTTCTAAGTTGGGATCAGTTTCCAACACTTTCCTTTTTGGACTTTCAATGTTGTAAGTATCACGTCCACTGGGGCATCTTCATTCATCTTATTTTTCTTTGACACAAGCACGATTCTTATTTATGTCAATAATTTTACTTTCCCAAGGTTATCTGGCTGCTTAACTAGATCCTCTCACACTCAGGGGTTTCTACTATTTATATTCAATTAGAAATCACTTCCAGCATTCTTTTTGTTTGCTTGCTTCACTTTTATTTTTGTTGATCAATTCCTTTTTTTGAGTCTCTATTTTTATAAAATATTACATGAGTTTATCACTAGAAGACAAGGAAGTAACACAACTATAGGCTTTACAGTCTGTGTATGAACTTAACAACAGATGCACAGTACACACTTAGATGTCACGTGATTAGTCATTATCACGTTGCACATCTTTTATTTATGCAGGGATTTGTGCATTGAAAAGCTAGCAGCAATGTTTGTAATTGATTATTTATCCAGTTTTTTATTGATACCTATCCAGTTTCTCACAGTTAATATACCACGGTAACTGAAATCTAAACTGTGTTTAGGTTTGCTATCGAGGTCTGGTACTATTTCACCACACTGTGGTAAACTTAAACTTGGACATATCAAAACCAAAGTGAGGACTAACAGTACTACAAATGCTTCACCTCTACGTAATCCCTTCTGCTAACTTCTTCTTTTAAAAAAGGTATCTATCCCCTATCCCCATGGATCATTTCACCTCCTTTGAAGTTGTGGAGTACAAATGGGGGGCATCATATTCAAATTCTGTTTATACCACTGAACAGTTGGATACTGCATTATATTAAGTCTTTGACATGGAATACCAGATAACATTTGCTGAATGCCTACGACTACATATGTGCCACCAACGTAGTGCTTTATACTAAAACTCCAGCAATCATCAGAATGTATATATGAGGTGGGCAATATTATGTTCATTTTATAGATGAGGAAACAACCTGAAAATGATGAAGCAATCTGGTCAAGGTTGTAGATTAAATGTGGAGCCAGTATTTGAATATGATCCTGCCTAAATGTAAGCCCTGGGTTTTGCTTTTTGCCTTCCACTTCCTATAATGTCATAAAGCCTTAGCTCTTTATTCTATAGGTGAGCTGGGCCCCTGCAATTCCACACTTTAGTGCACTTGTGATCCTTGGTATTGTCACTAACCCAGCACTTTTCCCAGAGTTATGGAAAACGAATCTCTTATAATAAATAAATTTTTAAAGTAAATTTTTTAATTAAAAAAAATTAAAGCCTCCACAGGAATCCCATTGTTCCATAAGATTTTATAGACAGCTCAGAAGGAACTTGTTACAATAATTCTAGAATGTCAGAGGAGAGTTCACAATAGCAACTACTATAGTATTTTCTAGATTTTCTTACTGATGGTGGGAATGAAGAGCATATTCCCCTGATCTTCCTGGGCACATGAAGCTTCAACCCTGCAGAGCCTAAGGAATCACAAATCTCTCTTTTTATGTGGATTTGAATGAGAAATCTCTGGGAATCAGGCTTGAAGAAACAAGATCCAGTTGCCTCCTAGGTCTCTGGTTTTCAGACTTGTCTGCATGTTGGAATCACCTGACCACCTTTTAAAACTGCTGGTGCCTGGATGTGCCCCTCTTTCCCAAAATTCTGGTTTCATTGGCCCAGGGTGAGTCCAGGGCATCAAGATTTTGAAAGGCTTCCTGGGGTGTCTAATATGTAGCAAATTTTGGGAACCACTGACCTAGGCAATCCAACCAGAAGAGATTGCCACAGATATTAATGGTATTAATTACAAGTACTTGTTTTAACTACGTGGGGTTATAGCTATGCGTGATAATCACTAATATGTGAATCACTTGAATCAATATGAATGATGTTTTTAAACAAAGACTATAACTGAAAAATGAATAGGCATATAATTTAGGCAAAAGCAAACACAAGACAATGTCACGATGCACGCATGTGTGCATGTGTGTGGGTGTGCATGTAACTGTGTAAATGTTACTTTAGCACCCCAAGGTAGGGATGATAGTCAATGACGACTTCAGCTTTATCTGTGAGATAATATATTGATATGTTACTTCATAATTAAGAATAAATTAGATTTCTGAAAATTTATTGCTTTGGGTTTATTCATTGTGATTATTCTTTTTGGGCTACACTTTCAGGTGGAGAAAGGAGGCTGTACTTGTAATGGGCAGTGTCATCAGACAGTTGAAGATAATATAGGAAAAGGGAAATAAATAAGCAGTAACTTAATTTTATCCCAGACTTTGGCATAGTCACAAAACAAGAAGTCATTCTTTCTCCTAAAAGAAAGGACACTATTTGTACCTCTAGAGACTGTCTTGTACTGAATCATTTCCCATCTGTTTTGTACGAAAGGTACAATCTGATCTTTTTTCCAAACCTCGTGGAGATTTTATTTTAATTGAGGCACTATTTAAGTGACTAAAAAAGTACAGGCAAACCTTCTGAGGTTGCAGGAGTAAGCAAAAATAGGACAAAGGGGCTTTAATATTAACACATATAAGATAATAAATTATGGGGAAATTATTTAAAAGTTTGCACAGGATGGTGGGTCTTAGGGTATTAGTTATGGCTAAGAAAGAGTACTTTGAAGACATTGTAGACTACAGAACTGGAAGTGAGCCTGACATGCATAAGAAAGAAAAATAATAATAATAACAAATGTCACTTACTGAGTTATTATACTATTCCTACTATACGTGCCTTGCTTTAATTACAGGTACCTCATTTCATATTAATAAGATAACGTACTAAGATCAGTCTGATGCTGCAGATGAAGATGAGGCTAAGTAACTTACCCAAGGTCATATGTCTAATAAAAGACCTCATGACTCCTTGTCAAGGTATTTACCAACTGTGCTATGCTGCCTCTCGGGGGTATGGACAACATTTCCCAAAGCAGACTCTGGAACATGGGACGTGCTAAAGCAAAGTCAGATTCATAGAGCAAAACTGGTGTCTTTCCTAAGGAAATGTCTGAAATATGTTAATATAAATTATGAATCTAAAAGAGATGGGGATCACGTGGTTTCACTTTAGAGTTCTATTTTTATAGATCATGGTGTGAATATGCTATGGAAAAAGCTGTCTCAGGAGGTCTCAGAGTTTCCTTCTCGAGATGGTAAAATGAGACCCCGTAGGGAGAAATAAGGTTGAGAGGATATGGTGGTGAAGGACCTGCCCCTCAAGAGACTCTGCTGGAGGTGGGGGTCCCAGGCTGGGTTGGGGGAGCCTGAGGGGCTGGGAAAGGAAGACAGCACAAGAACAGAGACCAAGGTGGGGCCTACCTGGAAGGACTGATGGAGAACTGTGGTGAACATCAAGGAAACCTGTCAGTGGTCAGCTGGTCAGCATAGGAACAGGACGGACAAAGGCAACATCATGTTTCCAGGACAAGAACAAAGGGAGGGGGGCTGGCTGTCAGGAGCGAGTTAGAAGTTCACTCATTAAAAACTGAGCTCAGGGTCAGGACTGAGAAGAGGTACACAGGCATTTTATAGCTCCAGGTCATAAGGAAGCAAAACCAAAAAATCCCTACAGCAATGGCAGTCAAAAGGTCACAGGAGCCAACTGAAAGAGCTCCAGGGAATAAAACTGGAACAATGTGAGCAGCAAAATAAAATTAGAGATGAATTATGACCCAACAAAAGCAAATATACATGCATCCAAACTGATATTAGCAAATGAGTGGAGAATTAATAAACAGGACTAAGAGACAAATCTCCTGTACAGAATTTTACATTATTTATGAATTAAATTCCCTGCTTCTTTAGTATAAATTGCACATAGTAACTTATTTCCAAAGAGTGCAGTAGGGAGATGGAGAGTTAAACAGTCACTTTAAGGTGAGAAAATCTGACCAGCACTTATGCCAGCAAGGCAATCAAGGCCAGTGTGAACAGTGATCAGCATGTACCTTCCATGTGAAGTAAGGGAAATAGTATTTTACCACTGTGATCTTCCTTCCAGAAACCCATAACCCCAATCTCATCATGAGAAAACCATCAGGCAAGAAGAGCATCCTCCAAAATGCTTTATCAGTGTTCCTCAAAACCATTGACATCATCAGAAACAAGGCAAGTATGAGATGCAGTCATGGCCAATGGGAGCCTACAGAGACATGGCAAGGAGCAGTGCCTTGGGGTCCGGGGGCAGAAACAAAGGACATCTGAATAAACCAGTGACTTTATTAATGATGCTGTGTCAGTACTGGTTCATTAATCATAACAAACGTACCCTAGTACTGTGTATGGGAACTCTGCACTGCCCACTCAAATTTCCTGCAAACTGACTCCCGTGCTACAGAATCAACACTGACCAGCACAGACCAGCAACTGCCAATGCCTTGTCCACACTTCTTGAGAAAATGCCCAAGAGTCTAGAATCCATGGGGGACAGGTTTTCAGACGTCGGGGAGTAAATAATCCACCACAGGGTTTCTGGAAAACAATTTTAGCACCATCACAGAGTAAGGGGCACCATCCTGAATGTATGCCTATACCCTGGATTTCCTGCTCTCTGCTCAACTCTTGCCTGGCCCTGCCATGACCAGGAGTACCCTCTTAGCTTCTGCCTAGACAACAGGCCTTGCCTTGTCCAGGAGGAATCTGACTGAAGAACCTTCTCTGGCTTTGCACATACTCACCTCGGCAAGATTTAGAAATGATTAAATGAGATGGAGTCTTATTATGTTGCCCACGCTGGTCTCAAACTTGCCTCAAGCAATTCTCCTGCCTCCCCTAAAAGTGCTGAGATTATATGAATGAGTCACTATACTCAATCACATTAAAATCTTTAGTCCCCAATTCTGGGAAGATGGCTGACTGGTAGCAACCTTCGCAGAGGCTCCTGAGCAGAGGAAGAAAAACTGGAAGTAATCAGACTCTATGAAGCCAAAGATGGGGAGCTGAGCCAAGAAAGAAGTTCAGCAAGCTG
>CAUYON010004857.1:0-10442 GCA_963573935.1 Arctocebus calabarensis | reverse complement strand
TTCCTACTTGCAGGTAGGGAATATATACAGTTTTATACAGCTTTATGCCTGGCAGGAGAGTGCCATGGCACAGGGGAAGGAGGTCCAGTTTTTAGAGGGTCTCTCCCATGGGGTAGAGTGGGAGGACATCTGAACTCTGCTCGCTTGTTTGTATGGAGGTATGGCGTATACTGAAAGCTGTTCTCTTGGGGGAGGGGGCTCCTGTCCGCTTGGTGATGTGCTCTGTACCTTTTATTTGTATCCTTGGGGTCGCAGGTCACTCCAGCAGGGTTGATGTGCGTTCCTCGACCTTGTCTCTTGGCTCAGGTTCAAACTGTTGGCTTTCTTGCTAAATTTCTGTCCTTTAACTCTCCTTCTAGATGGGAGCGTCTGCAGAAAGCTGTCTACAGACTGCCATCTTGGCTCCTCCCCCTGGTACATATTATTCTTAGCAAAGTATCTCAAGAATGGGAGAAAAAGTATCCAATGTACTCAGCCCTATTATGAAGCTAAGTTATGGCTTTCACATGAAGGCTATAACCCAATTATAGCACAAGAATATGGGGAAAGGAGCAAGGGAGGGGAAGGGAGAGGAGGGGAAAGGGAGGTTGAGTGGAGAGAGGGTAAATGGTGGGATCACACTTACGGTGCATCTTAGAAGGGTACAGGTGAAACCTACTAAATGCAGATTACAAATGTTTTCATACAATAAATGAGAAAATCCCATGAAGATATGTCAAACAGTTGGATGAAAATATTTCAGATTGTATATGCAGCCAGCACATTGTACCCCATGAAAGCACTAATGTACACAGCTACAATTTAATTTAAAAAAAAAAAAAGGTTAAGTCTTTTTTATTTGTAAAATAAGCACAGTGTGGTACAAGAAAGCCTTCCCAGGGGATGCATCTGGCCCTACACTGTCAGTTATTCTCCCCACAAATGTCATTTTCAGTCTTCTTCAATAGCTGCAATCTTCAGGGCACTTATTCTGGGTCTGGGGCTAGTACATTCTCCCCGTGTTACTTCCTTACCACACAGCCTCTGAGGAAGGCAGACACATTGCTCTTGTTCACAAACAAGGGAGATGTTCCCAGTCGCACAGCTGCTAAGTGGTAAAGAAGATGAGGCCAGAGTCTGTTGGTCTCTAAGGTCTGGGCAACTAAACGTTCCCAAAATTGTACGAATGAGAGAGGAGTAGACTTCCCCTAAATGTGACGTATGAACTGGATCTTGTTGAATCATTAGAGTTTGCCAGAGATAAACAAGTGGAAGCAAGGGGACTGTACTAGGCAGAAGAAACTGTCAGGACATATTATGAAGGCCAGGGGTGTTGCGCACAGCCCAAGACCTCAAGGGCACTGTCATGATTCTTGATTTGAAGTCTCTGCTGAGCCAGCATAGGACGACTTAGAATGAATGAGTGAAGAAGCATGGCCTTTGAGGTGTTCCCTAAATAGAGCGCTGTGTGGAGGGCTGGGGAAGCACAACATGAGGGTCCTACTGTGTGCTCACGTGAGATACCCCATCCCCACGGCTCCCTGAGATAACTCAGGGAAGTGTTTAAGAGAGAGGTTGGCAGGTGGAGGCAAAACTAGCTATATATGGGTCAATGGGACTTCACTTGTACACATAGACCAGTGTGAAGACTCCAGGATATTTAGAATGCTGAATGCTGCGTATTCAGTTCACTATAAATTCATGAAAATACCAACAGTTTCTTTCAGTGGTAGAGTGAATTTTCATTCCATGTTATTTATTTGTTAGTTCGTTTTCCTTATCATGTTCATTGTGCGTCTGCTAGTTTCTTAGCTGTGTTTTCTAATACATCAAGTGAGCCATTTTTGACTTAAATTCAATTTTTGGTAATTGGACCTTAATAATGTTTCTTTTTTAATCACCTAGATTGATTTTCTAAATTTCTTTTTCCTTTTTCTTCCTTAGACAGTCATTTACCCTGGACTTACCAGATGGATCTCCTCTTAAACACTGGCTCTTCCATGTGAACAAGGATGTTCCCCTATTTGCTCACTGTTTAGGATGTTCCTCGGGTACCCGCAATTCAGAGATTCTCAGAGGCATGAGGGGAGTCTTGGCGTATGTTGCTCACATACAGAGAACAGAACTATCTAGAATAATACAGTTTGTTTCATCAGGTGAAAGCTATCAGATTAGAGGCAGATACACTGTGAAGATTTCTTAGGGCATAGATAGCAATAAAATAAACACATAAGCAAAAATTGATAAATTTGACTTTATCAAAATTAATGACTTCTACTCATCAAAGGACACATTAAAAATGAAGATCTTATCATGCATTTGTCTGAATGTATAGAGTCTGCTCCGAGAGTGACACCAAAATGGATTTTTGATACTGATGAGTCACTGCAGACTCATCAGTTGTAGCAAATGTACCAATCTAGTGAGGGAAGAGGCTGCTAATGGGAGAGGCTGTTCACATGTAGCAGTAGGTGGTGTACGGGAGATCTCTATACCTTCCGTTAGATTTTTCTATGAACCTGAAACTGCTCTAAAAAAAAAAAGTCTATTCAAAATTCTAAAAAATTTAAATGTGCATGTAAAAAATGAGGCAAGATACAGATGAGAGAAAATATCTGTAAAATGTATCTGACACAGAAGTTCTGTGAAGACAATGTAAGGAACTCTTAAAACTTAATAAGATATGCTAGGGAGCCCATTTTAAAATAAAGGCAAAAAAAACACTTCAAGAAAGAATATGTGTCAATGACCAATATGCATATGAAAAATAACCGGCATTCTTGGTCATTAGGAAAGCATGAAATAGAGGCAGTGCCTGTGGTTCAAGGAGTAGGGCACCAGTCCCATATACTGGAGGTAGCGGGTTCAAACCCAGCCCTGGCCAAAAACTGCAAAAAAAAGCATAAAATAAAAACACCTTGGGATACCACTCCATACTCTCTGGAATGGCTTAAATCTTAAAAGACTAAAAATACTTAAGTGTTGGTAAGAACGTACAGCAACCAAACAATTCCTGATGGGGATGTAAAGCAGCCTAACCACTGTGGAAAAGGTTTTAACAGTTCTCATACCTACCCCTATCCTTTGACCCAGTATTTATCCAAGTCAAATGCAAACATACATCCATGAAAAGACTTGGACAAGAATGTTTATAGCAGCTTTATTTATAATATCTCCAACCTAGAAGCAACCCAACTATCCATCAATAGGAGAATAAATAAACCAATGGTGGCACATTGGAATACAACACAGCAACAAAAGGGAAAAACTCACCGACACACACAATGACTTGGATGTATCTCATAGACACGGTGCTGAGACAAGAAACCAGACCCAGCACTCAGAAGTGCACTCACCACCTGGATCCACCTTTGAAAATAAGCGGAACTATGTCGTGGAAAATTAGGGATAGTTGTTTTCATATGAGGAGTGGGGGATTGACTGGGAAGAGGCAGGAGGGAACTTTCAGGGTGAATGGACACCTTCTATATTGTGGGAAGGTGTGTTACATTGTACATTTAAGATTCATGCAGCTCAATGTATGTAAATTTCATCCAAGAAGGGAACCATAAAAATACTGTGAGTGGGAGCTTGGGGACTGGGTAGGCAGGGATTTGAAAAAACAAAAAGATGACAGAATGTTGATGGTTGTTGACACTCGATGATAGGAAGTTTGTGGGTTTATTTTACTCCTCTGTGTACTTTGGATGTATTTGAAAAATTTCATTAAAAAACTGTTTTTAAAGTCTCATAGAAATTTAGAGCATGAAATTCTACTATTTCAATACTTGAAGCTAGTTCCCACCTCGGGGCCTTTGCACAGCTACTCTTTCTTTTTGAAATACATACTTTCTTGTTATTCAGGGCTTGACTTAACTGTCACCTCCTCAGAGAGGCCCTTTCTGACTGACTTAGCTAAAGTAGCTCCCAGGCATTCTTTATTTCATCTGTACATTTTAATTCTCAGAAAAGTGCTTATTTTCCTGTTTTCCAGTATACATATTTGTCTGGTGATTATCTGTCTTCATCAAAACATAAGCTCCATGAAGGCAGAGATGTGCCTTTCTTGTTCACTGCTATCTCCGCATCACCTGGCTGCTGTCTGATGCTGTGTAAGTTTTCACACTGTGGAATGAATTAATATAGCAGAGAAGTGCCTGAACTGGTGTTATGAGCTAAATCAGGCCCTTTCTTCCCCAAATTCCTATGTTGATGCTCTAATCCCTATTGTCTCAGAATGTGACTGTATTTGAAGATAGGGTTTTTAAAGAGGTAATCAAGCTTAAATGAGGTCATTGGGGTCAATATTGCTACTATTCTCATAAAAAGAGGATGAGATACTACAGATGTGCACATACAGAGAAAGGGCTATCTGAAGACATGCAGAGGGAAGGCAGCCAGCTGCAAGCCAAAGAAAGAGGCCTCAGAAAAACACCAACGCTGATGACACCTTGATCTCAGATGTCCAACCTCCAGAACGGCAAGATGATTCTACTGTTTTACCTTGCCAATGGTGTTTGTTATAATAACCCTAATGAATTATATAGCTGGGATTGAACCTAGACATGTTTCAAACTTTCAGGTTAATCTGCTCCCCAGAAAAGAAAGCTAGTGCAACGTATAGTTGTCAGATTGAGCAAACAAAAATATAGAACACCCAGTTAAATTAGAAAATAGCCCTAGCTATTGAATTTTTATAACTTATTAAAGAAATCCGAATATAGACCATTTAGGGGACACTGACAAAGTCAACGTAAGACAAATTTATTAAATTTGACACATCCTATACATATCAGATGCCCAATAACTGTAACTGGAGGGAAATCTGGAACCCTGTCTCCTGGTTCCTTTTGCAGTGCTGTTTCTAGCAGCACAATTTGCAGATGAGAAAGGTTTGATGGTTAATTGAAGCAAACATCCTAAGCACTCATTCCCACCCACTGAGCTGCATGAGGCAAGTTGGACTCGGATTGAACCAGTAAGTGAGGGAGGCTTCTGAAGCTTATTGGTTGAGGCACCATGGCAGACACCTAAGTCTGGGAATTAGAAAGCTTTTCCAGGACACTTTCCTCTCTTGCTAGAAAACCTAACGTAGCAGGAAGAGTCTGAGTTTCATTTGGTAGAGAATTTCATAGCATTTAATATAATTTAAAATTTGTCATCCATTAATTTCACTTCTCTGTATCCACCCTAGAGAAGCATCCCTAAATGCAGCCTAGGAGGTATGAACAAGAATATTTGTACACGCAGCCCTAATATGAATCTAATTTACAGCTTTCATATGAAGGCTAAAACCCAATTATAGCACAAGAATACAGGGAAAAGGGAAAGGGAGGGGAGGGGTGAGGGCAGGGTGGGTGGAGGGAGGGCAATTAGTGGGATCACACCTACGGTGCATCTTAGTAGGGTACTGGTGAAACTTATTGAAGGTAGAGTATCAATGTCTTTATATAGTGATCAAGAAAGTGCCATGAAGGCTATCTGTAACAGTACGATTAAAATATTTCTGATTGTATATGAAGCACATTGTGCCCTATGATTACACCAATGTACACAATTATGATTCAATAAAATTATTAAAAAAAAATTTGTACAATGGGAGCTGAGAGCAGTGGGAGATGGGATAGAAAAACAATGGCACAGCTGTGAAAAGGAATGCCACATAGCTGTCAAAGAGTCAAGGGACTTCTATAGGATCTGTAGAGACATATGGATGAAGGTCCAGATATATTGTTAGAAGGCAAAACAAGTTGTAGAAATTCCGAATGGCAGAAAGTGTGTGATATGTACACAAATAAAAATGCCACATACTTAGTAAGAGTAGGTAGCTATCTGTACAAATGAATGAGGAAATTCTGGCAAGCAATCTCTCAAATTGATAACCAGTAAAGCAAATACATCTCTGGAGATGGGAAGGAGCCAAAATTGCATTAGTGTAGGGGTGGCAAAGAAGGCTTCAGCTTTACCTACAATTTTTAACATTTTGAATGAGAACTACTTTGATTTCTTATTAAAATAAAATTTTGCTGAGCTAGCAAAAGCATGGGCTTTGTAATCAGGCAGAGTGCAAGGTCTTGTGCTGTCACTCACTGGTGGACTAACAACTAGCTTTGGCTACTGTCCTGGGCCGAATAATGCTCCCCAAGATGTCTGTTCCCTAATTCCTGGAACCTGTGTTACATTATGTAGCAAAAGGCTAAAGATGTGGCTAAATTTTGCAGATGTGGTTAAGTTTAGGATCTTTTTTTTTCCCTCCAGTGGTAAGACAGAATTTATTTACAGAAAACACTAAAGCTCCTGGTAGAGAGAGAGAACTCAAATGGGGAGAGAAAAGCTCTCTCCGTTTCTCTCCTGGTCTTTCCCTGTCTCCCCCTTTAGGCTTTTAGTCTCGGGGTATATATAGGTGTATGGGTTCCTTGGCCAGGAAATGAATGAACACAGTCCCTTCCTCCAGGGGCAAGGTGAATGAATGTATCAATGAATGGACACAGTCCATTCATGGAATTGAGGCCTAGGAAATTCACATGAAATTGACCTAGGCAAGGCAAATGGAGGTTCTGCATTTAGTCCTCAGTGTGAAGTGAAGGAGACACCAAGGCACAGGTGGGACAAGAGTTGTCCGGCCTTTGGCTATTGGAGCCTCCGGTGGGGGTTGGAGGTCCCCCTCCTTGCCTCTCATCCAGCCCGCTGGTTCTTCAGCTGGCTGCCGCAGCACCGACACAGGCAAGGAGGAGGTGGCAGGTCCACCAGCTCCACTGAGCTGGCTAGGCTGCCAAATGTCCTGCATCAATTCACCCTCCCAGAGTAGAAACTCTAACTGCTGTTAGGGAAAAAGGGCGAAGATTCGATCTAACTGCTTCCTGCTGAATTGGGCGATGATAGAAGGGGGCAGTTAGGGTTTCTCTGGAGGGACAGTGATACAGGGGTTCATGGACTGGAACCATCTTTATTGCATGTGGCTTGATGACATTTCTGGAAAACATAAATCTGATTAGTGTAATTAGTAATAGGCAAAAGTAGAACAGTGTCAGGTCAGAAGCACTTATTCAGTGATGCTAAAAGAAAACGATATTAGGATTTTTCTTGCTGTTTCCTAAATAATAACGTCAAACGTTGTTTTGGCTCACCAGTGTAGGGGGTCTATGGTTGGCTGTCTTCATTGTCTGCCTCCGTAGAATATGGAGGGTTCCAGGATTTTACTCGTGAATGATTTATGCAGGAATCAACTCCTATAACTTTAACAGCTGTAGAAGAAGACAAGATAACAGGAAAGGGGACTTCCCAAGTTGGGGTTAGGGAAGGTGAATTAGAGGGAAGAGTTTTGATCATGAATAGATCTCCAAGAGGGAAAAGTTCCTGTTTTAGTTAGTATGTCCCTCCCCAAAAGGGGAGCAGGACTTTTAGGCATGATTAGGGAGGCATGAGAGAATAGCAAGTCATCCCAATTGCAGCTTAAAGGCTGGGAGAAAAATTTGGTAACCAGCTTTCCAGACACCCCCTGTATAGTTATGGATTTGGGAGATAAAAGACCAGGGTTAGAGAGAAATACAGAAAAGGTTGCTCCAGTGTCCAAAAGAAATTTTATGTCCTGGTGTTCCACTATAAGGCAAACCTGGGACTCTTGAGGGGTGATGACATAAGCTGGAGCCATGAGAATTGGCCCCAGGCACCCTCAGTCCAGTTTGGGCTCCAATGGGGTCACTGTCCCAAGAGGCCTTTGCCTCGGGGGACAGGCCACCCTCCAGTGGTCACCCTTGCATTCTGGACAGGGGCCAGGTGGCTTGCCCAGTCAGTGGTGCTGCTGGGGGCAGTCTTTTCTGAAGTGACCCGTCTGACCACATTGGAAGCACTTGTTTTTAACCTCTCTGGTTTCCCTCTGCCCATGAAAGTTGCTCATTTGTTGGAGTGCCATTACTAGAGCTGTCATTCTTTTCTGTTCTTTTCTCTCTTTTTCCTCCTTTCTCTCCAGATCTCGGTTATAAAAGACCATAGTGGCCGTTTTAAGAAGATTCTCCAAGTTATGGTCTGGGCCTAGAGCCAATTTCTGGAGTTTTCTTTGAATGTCTGGAGCCGCTTGAGTGATAAATTTGTCTTTTAAAATAATCTGACCCTCTATGGAGTCAGGTGTCAATTGGGTGTGTTTTCTCATTGCCTCCCTAAGCCTTTTTTTTTTTTTTTTTTTTTTTTTATTAAATCATAGCTGTGTGCACTAGTGCAATCAAGGGGCACAATGTGCTGGTTTCATATACAATCTGAAATGTTTTTGTCAAACTGCTCAACATAGCCCTCATGGCATTTTCTTAGTTATTGTATGAAGACATTTGTATTCTGCATTTTAGTAACTTCCACCTGTACCCCTCTAAGATGCACCATAGGCGTGGCCCCACCAATTACCCTCCCTCCACCCCAACCTCCCCCCTCCCTTCCCATATTCTTGTGCTATAGTTGGGTTATAGCCTTCATATGAAACCTTTAAATTAGCTTCATAGTAGGGCTGAGTACATTGGATATTTTTTCTTCCATTCTTGAGATACTTTGCTAAGAAGAATATGTTTCAGCTCCATCCATGTAAACAGGAAAGAGATAAAGTCTCCATCTTTCTTTAATACTGCATAATATTCCATGGTGTACATGTACCACAGTTTATTATTCATTCGTGGATCAATGGACACTTGGTCTTCTTCCATGACTTAGCAATTATGAATTGGGCTGCAATAAACATTCTGGTACAGATGTCTTTGTTCTAGTGTGATTTTTGGTCTTCTGGGTATATACCTAGTAAAGGAATTATAGGATCAAATGGAAGGTCTATTTTTAGATTTCAAAGTACTCTCCAAACATCCTTCCAAAAGGAACAGAGTAGTGTGCATTCCCACCAGCAGTGTAGAAGTGTTCCCTTTTCTCCACATCCACACCAACATCTCTGGTTTTGGGATTTTGTCATGTGGGCTAATGTTACTGGAGTTAGGTGATATCTCAAAGTAGTTTTGATTTGCATTTCTCTGATGATTGAGAGGATGGTGAGGATGGTGAGCATTTTTTCATGTGTCTGTAGGCTGTGCACGTGTCTTCTTAGAGAAGTTTCTCTTCAAATCCTTTGCCCACCCTGAGATGGGATCACTAGTTCTTTTCTTGCTAATACGTTTGAGTTCTCTGTGGATTCCGGTTATTAAACCTTTGTCAGAGGCATAACTTGTAAATATTTTCTCCCATTCTCAGGGCTGCCTGCTTGCTATACTTACTATGTTCTTAGCTGTGCAGAAGCTTTTTAGTTTGATCAGATCCCAGTAGTGTATTTTTGATACTGCTTCAATTGCCTGGGGAGTCCTCCTCATAAAATATTCACCTAGGCCAATTCCTTCAAGAGTTTCCCCTGCACTTGCTTCTAATATTTTGATAGTTTCATGTCTTAAGTTTAAATCTTTAATCCAGTGAGAGTCTACCTTAGTTAATGGTGAGAGGTGTGGGTCCAGTTGTAGTCTTCTACAGGTTGCCAGCCAGTTCACCCAGCACCATTTGTTAAATACGGAGTCTTTTCCCCACTGAATGTTTTTAATTGGCTTGTCAAAGGTCAAGTAATGGTAAGTAGCTGGATTCATCTCTTGGTTCTCTATTCTGTTCCAAACATCTACCTCTCTGTTTTTGTGCCAGTACCATGCTGTTTTGAACACTGTCAGTTTATAGTAGAGTCTCAGGTCTGGTAGCGTGATTCCTCCTGCTTTGTTTTTATTTCAAGTAATGTCTTGGCTATTGAGGTTTTTTCTGATTCTGTATAAGGTGAAATATTATTTTTTAGAGATCTTTAAAATAGGACAATGGAGCTTCAATAGGAATTGCGTTAAAATTATATATTGCTTTGGGTAATATAGACATTTTAACATGTTGATTCTTCCTAGCAATGAGCATGGTAAATTTTTTCATTTGTTAACATTTACAGCTATTTCTTTTCTTAAAGTTTCTTAGTTTTCTTTATAGAGATATTTCACATCCTTTGTTAGGTAAACTCCCAAATATTTTATTTTCTTTGACACTACTGTGAAAGGAATGGAGTCCTTGACTGTTTTTTTCGGCCTGGCTATTGTTGGTATATATAAAGGCTACAGATTTATGGGTGTTGATTTCATAGCCTGTGACATTGCTGTATTCCTTGATCACTTCTAAACGTTTTGTAGTAGAATCCCTGGTGTTTTCCAGATATACAATCATATCATCTGTGAAGAGTGAAAGTTTGATCTCTTCTGACCCTATGTGGATACCCTTGATCGCCTTTTCTTCCCTGATTGCAATGGCTAAAATTTCCATTACGATGTTGAAGAGCAGTGGAGACAATGGGCAACCTTGCCTAGTTCCTGATCTAAGTGGAAATGGTTTCAATTTAACTCCATTCAATACAACATTGGCTGTGAGATTGCTGTAGATGGCCCCTATCAGTTTGAGAAATGTCCCTTCTATACCAATTTTTT